>JALCCG010000177.1:0-44701 GCA_023212695.1 Sporisorium sorghi | reverse complement strand
AGGCAGAAGGGAGGGTACAGGGTGGGAAAGCTAAGTGCGCTTGGCAGGCGCGGCAAGATGGTGTGATGAGAGAAGAGAAGGAGGCAAGAAAATATTTGCTAACTAGCACCCACACTTGCCACGCAGACGCTGACTTCGACGCTTCTCGCGCGAGACAGACCATTCCTCCAGTTGCCCCACGCTCCCCACCACGCCGCCCTGACACACGTACCACCAGCATGCTCAAGCTAGGGGCCGTTGTCTACCTTAACAACAACTTCTCAGGGTCCCCATGCAACAGCCGAACCGTATCCACCAAAGCGTTATGCATCGCAATCACAACCGAGGCAGCTGCAGCTGCAGCAGCACGAGCGGTGGTGGTGCCGCTAGTCGTGAGCGTGCAGCCGTTGCCGTCTTCAGTGAAGAACACGCGTCCCCGCCGGCATGAATTTCCTCACTCAAGCGTCGGACAAATAGAATCCTCGCGTTTTTGTTTTTTTGTTTTTTTTTTTTTTTTTGGATTACGGCGTGGAGGCGTCTTTCGCCGCAAAGCGCTTTTTTACGCTTCTCTCTGGTGTGTCGTTTGACATCATCGTTTCGCCGCACCGTTGATTCAATCGCAGTGACACACTCGTGGACAAAAGGGGAAGAGCGGGACAATTTCAAAATGGACACGCTGGCAGGGTGTGAGCGGTGGTGACCCACGGTTCGGTGGGATGTGCAGGTTTGGGCCTTTTGTTTCCCAGGCTAAGGCGGTTGGCGTTGATTGGTTGGACGGGGTGAGGTCGGTTTGGATTGCCGATGGGGCACGCTGGTGGTGCTGCTAGGGTTGGGAAAGGGTATAAGATGACATTCTCCCTCTTCCATCCACCTAAACCGGTCCTTCATTCAACCAACAACCAACTCAACACCATCACTCTCCCTTCTTCAACCCAAACCTCTCTCTCTCTCAAAATGACCAGCTCCGACGCACACTTCGAAGGCTGGGTGGGCCACGACAAGTCGTGCATCGGCAACATGAAGTGGGAAACCTACAAGCCCAAGGAATGGCGCGAGACCGACGTCGAGATCAAGATCGAGTGCTGTGGCGTCTGCGCCTCTGACCTGCACACCGCGCGTTCCGGCTGGGGCCCGACGCGCTACCCGTGCGTTGTCGGGCACGAGATTGTCGGCACCGTCTCGCGCGTTGGATCTGACGTCCAGGGGTTCAAGATCGGCGACCGCGTCGGAGTCGGAGCGCAGTCGGACTCGTGCAAGCAGTGCAGTGCGTGCAAGGCGGACATGGAGCCGTGGTGCGAGAACGGCATCGTGGGCACGTACAACGGCGACTACGCTCTCACCGATGGGAGCGGCTTCTCCATGGGTGGGTATGCGAAGTACTCCCGTGTTCCGGCGCACTTTGCGGTGCACATTCCGGAGGGGCTGCCATCGACGGTTGCGGCTCCGCTCATGTGTGGTGGCGTGACGGTGTACAACCCGCTCAAGAGCAACGGGTGCGGCGAAGAGGGGGTCAAGAACGTCGGCGTCGTGGGCATTGGTGGGCTCGGCCACTTTGCGCTCATCTTCGCCAAGGCTCTGGGTGCTGAGAAGATCACCGCTATCTCGCATACGCATTCGAAGGAGGAGCTGGCGCGCAAGCTGGGCGCAACCGATTTCATCGCCTCCGCCGACAAGGACGCTTTTGCCCCCCACAAGCGATCGCTCGACCTTTTGGTGCTGACGAACAACAACGGCGACATGCCGATTGGCGACTACATCAGCCTGGTGCGCCCGCGCGGCAAGATCGTCGCGGTGGGCGTGCCCGAGGAGCCGTGCATGCCGACGCCGCTGGCGCAGCTCGCGTTTAGCGGTGTGTTTTTGGGTGGGTCGCTGATCGGTAGCCCCGCGGTGATTCGGGAGATGCTCGAGCTGGCGGCTAAGCAGAATTTGAAGCCCATGATCGAGGAGAGGGATATGAAGGATGCGAATGAGGTCGTCAAGGATATGGATGCGGGCAAGCCCAGGTTCCGCTACGTTATGGTCAACAAGGATTACGAGCCGGTCAAGGCTTGATCTGTTTCCAAAGCGAGATCGTCGTGTCAAGTTTAGAAGAGACATCGTAGATTCACTGTAGACCTCTCACTCACCTTGTATGTTCAATTCAATAGAGCCGTTCCGATCCATCGACAGCGCTGAAGACATTCGTGCAACGTTGTCCCTGGGGAGAGAGTGAGCTGATTGTTGAAAAGAAAGTCGAAGTCGAAACAAAAGCATGGCAATTATACAAGAAACCTTCGCGGAGGCGATCGCATCACTTGATGTTGCCCAACCGCTGCGTGCCAGCAAAGATCTTGGTATCCAACGTAGTCGCCTTATCGCCGATCCTCTGCAGCCTCGCGTTCTGGCTATCCACCTCCTGGCCCATCGCCTTGCCGAGCTGATTCAACCTCGAGCTGAGCATGCCGATCTCGTCCAGATTCTGATCCAGCTCATCCTCGAGCTCATCGTCCGACTCGGTGGCCTCAAACTGGTACCGACCGCGCTGGGCGACCTTGTTGCGCTGTGCGGCCTCCTCGGCCTTCTTGCCCGTACCGAAGCGGTCCTGGCCGAAGCGGCCGAAGCTGGCCTGGCCCGTGCCCGGCCCGTTCATGCTGGCGTCCAGCCGCGACTGGGCGGCGGTGACGTCCCTGCGCACAGCTTCGCGCTCCTCGCGCTCGTCGATGTGGCGCGCAATGATGCGTGCCTCCTCCGCATCGCGCTTGGCCTTTTTGTTAAACTGAATGTTCGGCCGGAAGATGGACCGGTTGAGCGCGACGATCTCCTTGGCATTGTCTTCGGCACGCGAGGCGTGCGCCTTGGCGAGATCGAGCGAGCGCTCCGTATTGCCGATCTTCTCCGACTGATCGGACAGCTTGAACATCGTGTTGGTTGCGGTTTCTTCGGCTTCGCGCGCGATGCGCAGCGCGTTGCGTGTAGACGAGAGCGACTCTTGCTTGGTGAATCGCATCTGCTGCTTGATGGCTTCGACCTCGTCGTCCTCTTCGTCGCGCTGCTCTTCCTGCTGCTCTACGCCGCCGTAGCCGTACGAGTTGGAATGAGAGCCGGGAGGCGGCGCACCTGATCCTCGTCCGTATTCCGCTTCGAGGTCGTCCTCGGCTGCACCGCCGCCACCGCGCTGGCTCTGCACGTTGCGCGAAAGGTTGCCCGACTTGCTTCCGCTGCCAGAACCTGCGTACTGATCGTAGCCGGAACCGAAGCCGGCACTGGGCGCACGCGCATTGGCGAAACGGTCTTGGTAAGGAACAGGTCCGCCCGGTCCATCAGGGCCGCCACCGTACTGTTGCTGCTGTCCGTAGCCACCGGCGCCATAAGCAGCTTGAGCTCCACCTCCAGGAGCGCCGTAGCCCGAGTTGCCGCGAGCAAAGCCAGCTCCACCGCCTTGCATCGAGGGACCTGCGCCGCCACCGTAGCCGCCGCCGCCAGGAGCGCCATACCTGCCGGGAACATTGGACTGAGGAGGTGGTGCCGACTCGACCGGTGGGATCTTGCTGCTGTTCTTCTTTCCGAATAGACCCATTTTGCTGTATTGTGCGAGGGAGAAGGAGGTAGTGGTGGAAGGGTCCAAAGGAACGTAGCTTGCTGCCGTTGCTGTCTGAAAGGGTCTGCTGCACAGCGTAGCTGACTGCGTGTTGCAAACAAGCACACACTCGCTCGCACTGGCGCGTGCACAGCCAGCACGTCGATTTTCGCTGCCAAGAAGCAGCGTTTGAGGCGGTGCTTGCAGCTGCAACCCCTTGAGCAGAGATCTAACACCTTTGAAAAAATCCGCCTTCCTATCACCGCCAATGCTCGCTTTGCGGGAAGGTCATCTCGAGAGTTGCTCACGAGAGACAGCGCGATCAGACCTCCTCGTGCCGCAAATCATGAACTGCACAAGCGACAACCAGAAAGGAGAGCGGGTTGCATTCAAGAAGGTAGCGAGCGGGTATATCGATGCAAAGCGATGCTAAATGATGCTAAACGAATGTGTAGAAACAATGCGAAACGAGCGAATCAAAAGTACGATAGAAATAAAGAGTGTTGAGTGTGATGAGTCGGTAGCCACCTGCCGAGGCAAGTAGTATTGCGATCCGCGTCCGATGGTCGAACCAAATCACGACCTGCCCTCAGGCTTGACGATGCTCTTGGCGATCTTTTCCAGGTAATAGAGATGCGGGCGCGGACGATCAATCTCATCCAGCGTCATGGCGCGGTCCGAGTTGTAGGACCGTGTTCGGCTGCGCAATCGCGATGCTGTGTTTTGAGGCAAGAGTCCAGCGACCTCGGCAGCGTGGCGTTTCTCGGCTTGCACGCAGGCATCCCACAGCTCGCGGTCGATGCCGACGCTGGGTGCAAAGGCGTTTCGCGACAAGGCTCGACGGATGGCCTGGTCGTTCTTGCGGTCCAGGCTGCGCTCGTGTGCGTCGTTGTCCTCTGCGGCCTCTTGCCTTTCGCTGAGACGCGACCATGGATTGGAAGCGCGGTTGAAGGCTTCTGTAGACCTTGTCCTGCGAGCGCGGACCGTGCTGTCCCCGTCGACGGTGAGCTTGAAGCTCGAGGCGTCATGCGAGTGATCGCCATCCTCCAAGGGCTCGTCGAATTCGGCAAACACGTCCTCCTCCTCGTCGCCGGACTTGTGGACCCATCGCATCTGGACAGGATCAAAGAGCATATCGCCCACCACGCGAGCGCCAGAGGCAATGTTGTTCATCAGCGAGCTGCTTTCCGGCGACAAGGGCGACGAGTAGCCAGCGGCATGCGTCAGCGCCGAGCTCGTCGAGCTGCCCGTCATCTGAGAGATGAGGGCGGGCCGAGTGCTGCTCTGAATGACTTGGTCAAAGTCGCGAAGCACACCCTCATTGCCCTCCCAACGGAGCGCCTGAGCGTTCCATCGCATGCCTTTGACGCTCTTGTGTGCGGGCGAAGCAGCCGCTGCGCCCGCACCAAGCGACCGAATCAGAGCGGGTTTGCCCCTCTTGCCGCGCCGACCGCCGCGCTTGGACTGGTTCTCGCGAGGTGGTGCGGGAGCATTACAGCCAGCAGCAGCCGCTGCCGCAGCGCGATTCTTGTTGAGCTTGTCAGACGAAACCTGTGGCCGAGCCGATTGCACGACAGGGCTCGCCGCGACCGGACTCGCTGCGACAGGGCTTGTGGTGCTAGGCAGATCGTCGATGCCATCGAGCTCAGCGCCATTGCCATAAGGGACAGAGCGCTTGAGCAGACGGGCAACAGGCTGGCTCTCGCCCAACGAGCCGCGACGCTCGAGTTCCGATCTCGCCTTGGTCCGTGTGTTGACCGAGATGCGCGATACCGGCTGATGCGCGGGACGATGGGTGAAAGAGACCGGAGTGCTGGGTCGAGCGGGGGCACTGGCGTCCCTCTGCAACCGAGCCACCTGATCGGCAGCTGTCTCGGCGGCTCTTGCACGCGATGCAGCAGTCGAGTCGGTGAGCCTGGAGCCGCCGCCTCTGTTCCTGAAACGCGAAGTCGAAGATGCGGCGCTGTTGCCGCTGTTGTGACGCTGGCGTACCGAGAGAGAGGATGCAGTGGCAAGAGGAGGCACGGCTGAGAAGGAAGCATTGGTGGGTGGAGAAGTTCTCATGGTAGGCAGGGATCGCTTGCGTGTGAGCTGACTGCCGCGATTGGGCGGTCGATTGGAGGAAGACGAGCCCGCATTGGAAGCAGCCGCAGCAGAAGCGTGCGATGCAAGATCACTTGCTGATCGTTTGAATCGGAGACGGTTGCGGCCAGGCGCGCGGATCTCGGAGCGCGTGTCCGAAGACTGGACCGAGCTGACCTCGCTGTGCTGGGAGGGCGTGCGAGCAGGATGGCGGCGCTCGTCGGCTTGCGGCTCTGAGAACTCGACGCCAAGTCTTGCGGATGAGCCTCTGATGTTGGAAGGACGATAGGGCTTGGAGGGTAGAGCACGCGATGCGATACGGCTCGAGAGATCAAAGTCGTCATCGATCACGAGGCCTGCCGCGATGGCCGTGTCCGAGTCGGTAGCTTGAGTGCGGTCCGCAGCTGTGGCGGACACTTGACCCGAGCGCTTGAGGTCGAGCATGGCTTCCAGCTTTGCTTTGACGTCGGGAGCGGACGGTGCGGGTGTATTCGGCGAACGTTCGAAGACGCTGCCTTCGAGGTCCAGACCATCGAGCAAGTCTTCATGCTCATCGTCTGCATCGCTCTCGCCGGAGAGACTTTTCACCGAGGGCGGATGATCGGGAAAGGCTGGTGGATGCAGCGACGAGGAGGAAGTGTGCGTAGTGCTGGAGACTGGAGCGCTGAAGGCGGCATCGTCGTCCCAGATGTCTCTGCTGACCTGGCTGAGAGATGTGTTGGAGCGGGCGCGCGACAGAGACGAGCAGAGGCTGAGGTTGTTCATGTCTGGCTCGAGCTCAAAATCCATCTCGAGGGCGTCGTCGGGTTCGGAGAAGTGGATGTCGAGATCGGACCGAGCATGACCTGAGCTACGAGAAGAGACGCTCGATGCTTGGTGAGCGCCGCTGCTCTTGCTGTGAGGGCTGTCGGGATCGGTGAGGTCGGTGGAGAGGCCCATGGTGCTGCGGCCGCTTGTGCTGGCCGAGGTGCTGAGACTGGCGGTGGAGCAGGCGCGTGCGTCTCGTCGTCCATAGGCATCGTCGATGATGCGATCGGCAGCAGCGTACTGAGAGATGCGATTGAGGTCGAGAGCTGGGGGTCGAAGTTGTTCATCGAGCAGATCACTGGGAGCTGCGGTAGCTGAAGCAGAAGCAGAAGCAGAAGCAGAAGCAGAAGCAGAAGCCTTGCTAGCTTCGAGCATGAGCTTCAAAGCCGAGCTAGCAGCGGTCGAAAGCTTGATGGTGTCGGTCTGCTCGTCAGATGCATCGTCCGGCTCGTCCTCAGGAAATTCGTCGTCCCAATTCGGTTCGGCATCCAGCTCTGGACGCGAGGAATGCAGTTGATGCACATCCTGCAATGAGGTATGGTCTGTACGCAGCTCGGTGTGCTCCAAGTCAAAGTCGCCATCGGACCAATCTTCGACTTGCGACATGGTTTGAGTCACGACGAGTGGATGTCAAGCAGCGTGTGCAAGGTGGTGCGAGATGAGAAGATCGATGGTTCTAAGACCACATGACTGGCAACGACCAGCGTGATGAGCCTGTCGATGGTAGGGCGAATGAGCGAAAGTGAGTGTGGCTGTAAAAGAGAGCGACGCGATTGCGGCAGCGTTATAGGGTGGATGCTTATCGTCGAGAAGGTTGGAAGGGGGATGATGATGGTCGCAAGTGAAAGAGAGAGAGAGAGTGTGTGTGTGTGTGTGTGTGAGAAATGTGGCGCGACCCGTCTTGTCAAAGGGAAGGAAGCATCGCACGCCAAAAGAGAGGATTCGCTTTGTTCCTCTCGCAGAGTCAGTTTTAGAGTCGCGCTTTTGTGGCTCTTTTGAGTTTCGGCGCCACTCAGCACAAACCGTGCAGAAGAGATGTGCGTTGCCTTGCCTTGCCTTGCCTTGGCTGCCTTGCCTTGGCTGCCTTGCCTTGCTTGCTCTGACGCTCCTGACGCGCTTTTCCTCCCACGCAAAGCAAAGACTGCTCTCTGCCTCTCTCCAACTGCGTGTTCGGCACGCGTCAACTTTGAAATTTCGAGTGGAGAGAGAGAGAGAGAGACCAACACTTTTGGCAGTCAAGCAAGGCTCGCTTGTCGCAGGACAGCTGCCGAACACTGAGCAACTTTGCACACTTTCACCTCTCGCCCAAACTGGCCTGGGCGCGGCAATTAGTCCGACATTGCTCTCGAGAAGGTTTCGCATCCGACGCTGACTCGCTCACTCGCCTCTTGCTTCCATCGGCCCATCCATCTTCAACTACACGGTCTGAGCGACGACGATCACGGCAGGACGGCAGAACCGACCCACCAAGATGACCTCGATCGGATCGAGCCGACCGCAGCTCAAGTCCAAGTTCAGCGAAACGTACACCGCTCTTCTGGAGGGCAAGCAGCCTTGGTTTGAGAACGCAGCGTTCCCCACCTCGTCATCATCCTCATCCTTTGGCAACGATGCTTCCACTCGTCCCGCCGTCTCGCGCAGCAAATCCACAGGCAAATCCAACACAGGTCCTCGATCGCGCTACTTTGCCGACCTGCTCTGCCTCCCCGTCGAGACGCGCTTCGTCGCTCAGCAGCTCGACGCCATCTCCCCCGAAACGCTCCTAGACGACGACCCGCACAGCAAGGGCGCCCACATCACCGACAATATCGGATCGCTATGGAGGGAAGCTATCCGCGTCTGGCGCGAGAGCGACGAGGACGAGGTGCGCAGACGCAATGCAGTCGACACGCTGGTAGCGCTCTCGTATCCGATCCTCAACAAGCGCTTTGCCAACTACTCGTTTGACATCATCACCATCTTTGCTGGCGGCATGGATGAAGCTGATGATGTTTTCACGCTGCTGGTCGACTCGATCGATGATACACTTCGTGGAGGAGATCTGGCGAGAGTGCGTATTCCGTCGTCTGCGCGTGATCCGGACGACGACCGAGAACAGGACCTGGCGCAGGCAAAAGCAAGAGAGTGGATCGATGCACAGGTCCAGCATCGCGCTTTGCAACTGGGGCTGTTGTGGCTGTCGTGCGTAGCGCAGACCTCGCTCGCAGCCTACTTTCTCCGTCGCGATCTCTTTGTCACTGCTTCCACGTTCATCTCGACTCCTGCTGGATCTCGGTTTGCCTACGAAGGCGCGGTCTTTCTCGGTCTTCTCGCTACCATCGGTCAAGGTGCGGCAGGCGGTGTCTCGCTCAATGCTAGCACCTCGAATCCATATGCGCGCCGCTTCCGTGATTGGATCGACGAGGACTGCATGGCCAAGATCCTTGTTGCAGCATCAGCGGCCATGGATCACAACGTTCAGCAGTATCGAGAGGTCGTCGACGACTCGCCTCCCACTTTGGCAGGCAGCATTGCAGGAATCGCGAGCATGCGCTGGGTGTCGAGCCTTGCGGAGCTCGTTTCTTCGCCCACAAGCCCTTCGCCGCCCGCTGCCCCTCCATCGCATCGTCGACCCTCGGCGGCATCCACACTCATTGGCGACTTTACCCATCTGCCTTCGCCCAGCTGCGTCATTCTCTTACCGCTCTTCCTCCTGTCCAGATCGAACCAGGCATTCACCTCGTTGATCCTGGACGTCGTCGACCCGCCAGACGCTCAAAACGATCCACCACAGACCATCCAAAACGACGCACGCACCAGAGCACGCGACGAGTCGTTCTGCCACCTCGCCTCGCTCGCCTCGTACCTCGCCACGCACGCCTCTGTCTCGTCGCGCTCCGCCTCGTACTCGCGTATCTCGCTCCTCTGCCTGCTCGTCTTCCTCTACGACCCTCGAGGCAGCCGCAACATGCTCGCCGACACCGCGCAATCCTCTCGCATCCTCCAAAACATCCGTCTCTGCCGTCAGCGCGAGCCCGCACTTTCCCTCCCGCGCACCAAACGCACGCGCCTCGTCACCGCCGTCCTGGACGCAGCCACGTGCTCTCTGCGCTACAACCTGAGCAAGCGCATCGACACAGCGTCCTACCTGATCAGCCTGAAACTCATCCAGCGCGTCGTGGTGCTGTGCTCGGACGAGCGCATCCAGCTCGAGTACGACTGGGCGGATTGCTGGAGCGCCGTGCTGGCGCTAGCGTCGTTCTTGGCGGGGCGGTGGAGCGAGATGCGCTCGAGTCGCGATCTGGGCGAGCTGATCAGGGCGTTGATGTCGACGCTCAATTCGGTGTTGTTGCGATCCGATGGGGTCTTAGCGTCGACGGAGGAGATTCATCAGTTTGTGTATGAGATCGTGCGGTGTGGAGCGGCGTTGAGGAGGTGCGTGCTGCTGCTCGATCCGGCGGGTGGGGAGGTGGGAGAGGGAGCGGCGCTGCCGACGCCGCCGAAGCTGTATGCACAGGTGCCAGGGTGGAAGAACCTTGAGCGCACCATCGTCGCTGTCGAGGCCAAGATCGCCGAGTGGGCCGGTTCGAGGAAGAACAAGACGCCGGATATCAATACCATTACCAGGCTCATCGCTAGCATCGATCGCGAGAGCCTCCTCGCCGGTGCGACGGAGGACAGCCACTCGGCCAAACCCACAAGCAACGGAAACGGCAACGGCAACGGCAGCGCAGGCTTAGGTACAGCGGGGGCGATGCACCACAACGACCTCGAATGGCTCGACCGCATCCAGGAGCAGTGCCTGCCCGAGTTTGTACGGCATGCGTGCGCCGACGTGCTGCGCATCCTGCCCGTCTACTAGAGTAGCACACACTCAAACAACCCTTTGCAAACCTTGGCTCGTGCATGAGACGTCGAAAAAGAATGACATTGACACACTGTACCGTCAACAATCACAGGAACTTCTGAATCACGACCGAATTGAGCAGCCCAGCCTGCTGCAGCGTCAGCGACTCGTCCTCCAGCGGCTTTGGCGGGAACGACGCATTCAGCGTGTAGTTGCGCGTCGACATGCCCGGATTAGCCCTGTTTCCATCCACGATCAGTCAAAAGCATCGTCAGTAAACTGCAAACACAATCTCCTCGGTCGGTCAGTCGGTCGGGTGGGCAGCTTACGCATTGATGTACCTTCTCACATCGGCCACCGTGTGATGCGTGTTGAGACGCGCCGTCATCCTCTGCCCGTCGCCGAGGCGGATCTGGATCTGCGTGGTGGGCTTGTCGGCGTCCACCTGGAACTCCTGACTGCCCGCACCCGCCGCCGCAGCAGCGGGAGCAGGAGCGGGGGGCTGCGACCTCGACCCCGACGCCAACGACGACGTCACAGGCGAGCCCAGACGGTTGCCCGAGCCGCCGAACGCCTTCATGGGCGGCGGCTTGTACTTTTCGTCCGTGCGGCGGTGGACGTGCACATGAACCTGCTGGCCAAACCGGATATTGAGCAAATCCAGCGGAGCGTGGCCCGAGTTGATCGCGGCGAGCGTCTGGGCGTGTGCGGGGTCGTCGTAGCGCATGAGTTCGCCGTCCTCGATCGAAAAGCCGTCCTGCCAAAAGGTGAGATTGCGGATCGCCACCTCGCCCTCTCCGTCGTCGTCGTCGTCTTCGTCATCATCGGCACCGCCAGCGCGGGGAGGGCCAGATCGGTTGCCAAAGCCGCCCGGCATCGAGGACGACGAAGTCTCGGCGTCGGCAGCGGCAGCATCGTTGATCGTCCTGCCACGACCGGTGAAGGCCAGCGAGGAACCGGCCGAAGCTCGGCCGCCGCCCGACCTGGCCGCCGCAGCAGCCACCTCCTCCGGATGACGCTTGCCCTCCTCCGCAGCGCGTCTCAGGATCTCCTGCACCAAGTCTCCCCCTGTCTGATCTCTGCGACGACGTGCCTCGGGGTTCTCGACGCTGAGCGCACTCCTCTCGCCACCTGCGAAATAGTTCATCTCATCGTCGTCGTCTCCCTCGTCGTCATCATCGTCGTCATCGCCAGCCCTCCTGCTGGGTCCACTACCGCCACTGCTGCTGGAAGCCTGAAGATCGCGGAACGTCGCAATGCCACCACGGCTTCCGCCACCGCCCGCTGCCGGACGGGAAGCGCGGCTCGATGCGGCTGAGGCGCCAAAGCCAGACACGGCGGAAGGATCGACAGGCTGGCCAGACAGCGTGCGTGGGCCCGTGTAGTCGTCCGGAACGGCAGGAGCGGCGCTTGCGTTGATAGTTGCGGTTGAGTCCGCACCCGCACCTGCGTCGGATTGCGAGGGCTCGGATTCGTAGAAGCTCGACATGGCGGTCTGCAGGTCGCCGCCCGCTGCCTCGAGGAAGAAGCGCGCGCGGTCGGTCGATGCGCCGGTGATCGAGGCGAACTGTTGGATGCTCTCGTCCATCTTGAGGTGTGTATGCGTGTCGTGATGCGGAGTCGGTCCGTTGATGGTGGGCAAGAGGAAGATGAAGCCGATTCTGATTGAGAGCCACGTAATGGCCAAAGAAGAGTACGTGGAGGACTGAGCTCGAAAAGGCGAAGCGCAGGTCTTCTCGCTGGTCAACAGCCGCGCATGGGCCTCGTCAGTTTTTTTTTTTTCGATACCAAAGCAAAAGGCGATCACACACGGCCAAAATTAAATCGAGTTTCTTTCTGATTCGGACGATAAAACAGCGTTGGAAGCTCGAGAGCGGATGCGAAGGACGGACGGAGAGACCGACGGAGGCTGCTGTGCTTTGATAGAAATGTCACTTTTGAGATTTGACTTTGATCATCATCGTCGTCGTCGTTCACTACACCACCAGTCTCTCATCCCTACGCTTTACAGCAGCAGCAACACGCTCTCACGCCGTCTTGACCAGTAGACGACGACAGCAGCAGCAAGCCCCACTTTTCCCGCCTCGACGACACCTTGGAGCATCCAACTAGATCACATATCGATACACGATGGCCGCACAAAAGACCAACGAGCAGGTGGTCTCCGAGACGTTTTCGGAACGATCACCCTTTGCGGACGGCATGACTGCCGGAGCTGCCAGCGCTGGTGCCGGACTGCTGGTCAGTGCGATCCAGAACAGTGTACAGACGCACAACAAGGGTGCGCTGGGTGTCTTTACGCGCACAGGAAGCACCATTGCTCTTTTCAGTGAGTCCCTTTTCCCCCCAACCCCCAGCGGACTGCATCTTCTGCTAATCGGGTATTCTCAATGCTGACTCTTTCCGCTTTACACTTTGTGCATGTAGCTGCGATGGGCGGTATCTTTTCGTACACCGACTCGACGGTGGCCAACTTCCGCCAGAAGGACGACGCGGTCAACGGCGCCATTGGCGGGTGTGCGGCTGGCTTTGTGCTCGGCGCCGCCGCCCGTTCGGTACCCATGATGTTCGGAGGCTGTGCATCGCTGGCTGCGCTGATCGGTACGTTTGACGCGGCGGGCAAGTCGCTGCAGGGCACGTATGCGCGTCCGTCGCCAAAGGACTTTGCACATGGCGAACACGGTGCTGACAGTGGCCCGGGCCAGCTTGGCTGGAGGGAGGCGCGAGAGGCGCGCCGTCAGAGCTTCTTCAAGGTAAGTCACGCGGAAAGAACGTGAGTGGAAGGTGCAAGGAGCAGTTGACTGACTCTTTTTGTTTTTGGTTGCCTCACTCTACAGCAAAAGAAGGAGGACGTCGAGTCCGATGCATAGATCCGGTAGATGTCACCTTCAAATCCGCTTGTCCTTTTCTTGCCCTCGACATTTCACAGAATGCAAACACATATCAAACAGAACCAGACACAGCCGAAAGCAGCGTGACGGAAAGAAAACTCGAGAGAGAATGAGTGCATTGCAACTGTAGCGCTTCTAAGACAGCGAGGCGCCCACAAAGTCCGAAGTCAACACGCCGCGCTCGGTCCTGAGCAGACGCGGCTTCTTATCCGCCTCTGGATCCGCAGCGTCCGGCAGCGCGCCCACCCAGGCGCACTCCTTGCTCTCCGTCGTAGTGTAGCCCGGCTGGATCGTCTCAAAGATCTTCTTCTTCGGGTTGAGCACCGCCTCGGGCTCGCGCCCCTCGAAGCCCTCGACCCACACCTTGTCGCCCGGCTGGCTGCCCGCAGGCGGGTACACGGGCTCGACGCCGCCCTCTTTACCGTCCTTGTGCGTGGCGCACAGCAGCATGCCGTACGACTTGATGCCGCGCATCGATGCCGGCTTGAGGTTGCACACGCCGATGACGAGACGGTTCTGCATCTTTTCGATGGGGACGAAGTTGACCAGACCGCTGAGGATGGTTCGTGGGCCGTCGGGCTCGCCAAAGTCGACTTTTTCGAGGTACAGCGCGTCGGCGTCTGGGTGGCGCTCGATCGAGACGATCTTGCCTACGCGCAGATCGACCTGGGAGGGAAGCGGGCCCGTGGTGTCGGCGGCAGCAGCACCGACAGCACCGCCCTTCTTGCCTCCACCACCGCCTCCGCCTCCAGCCTTGGCCTCCTTGGACGCCTTTTCCTTCTTCTCCTTCTTATCCTTCTTGGGCTGCTGCTCCTGCTGCTGCTGCTCGGAGGCTTCCTTCTTCTGGCTCCCAGCAGCAGCGGCAGCAGCGGCCTCCTTGTTGGCCTTTTTCGCTTTCTTCAAATCCTCGGGCTTGGCACGCTCGATGGTGGGCATGCCCTCGTACGTCGGCTCGAACGAGGTGAATCCGAGCTGGGCGGCATTGGCAGCCTTGGCGACGGGGGACAGGTTGGAGAGGTGCGAGACGTAGCGTGCCACCGAAGGGTTGGCGTGCTGCTCAGCGGCAGGCAGCTTTGAGACGGTCGGGTAGATGGACGCAAAGAGCGCAAGGTCGGCGACGGTGGGCTCGTTGGCAGCGAGATAGGTCACATTGTCGAGCTGCTCGTTGAGCGTCTTGAGGCCTTCGGCAGAGGTGAGCTGCTGCTCGTCGGCCTTGTCGAGCTTGTTCAGCCATTCCGTGGTGGCCGACTTGGCCTTGTCGTCTGCGCCAAAGATCTGGGCCGACTTGCCAGTGAGACCGGCCAGCTTGTTGGCGAGGTCTACCAGGGGCAAAGCAGCGTCGCCCTGAAGCTGCTGGATTGCGCTCTGTTGTGATGTTGACAGAGATAACGAAGAGGTTGCGGCGTGCATGGATCGAGACAATCGAGGACGAGGATGTGAATTGGAAGCACCGACACACCGCCAAGAAGATCGGTTGGCCAAAGCGATAGAGATCTGTGGGATCAGTCATTTGAGCAAAGCTGGGCACAGGATCATCAGAGCGAGCGCAGCAGCAAGAAACTTACGGCATCGTTGGCGTACTGCGCATAGGCAGCGGTAATCAGCTGTCGCGCTCGCTGTCCGGACATGTTGTAGAGAGATGATGGTGTTGAAGAGGAGGATCTCGAGAGCAGTCGAAGAAGCGTTGCACGCAAAAATCTGGATTTTTCGATGAGCAAGCATTGTTACAGAGATCTAACAAATTCGAAAAAAGCCGCGGCGTGCAAAGAAGGGTCCACACGCAGTCGATCAACGAGAAACTCGAGACAGCGCCTGTCAACGAGAAAGAGAGAGAGAGGCAGCAAGGCAGAGCTTCGTGAAATCCAAAATCAGCTCATGCGTGCTTTGCTCTTGCTTGCTGAGACAGCTGACCTCGCACGGAGAGACAAGTGTTGGTTTGACGTTGATCGAGACGAGGCTGCATTCTCTTGCTTCTCACACCACCTCCATCATCACCCGCCAGCTCCATCTCTGACAAGCGACCATGTCTGCGGCGGCCGTTCCTTCCGGCTCGCAAGCCAAGGATTTGCGACCTGTCATCCTCGTCACCGGTGCCAACGCAGGAGTCGGTTTCGGTATTTGCCAGCGACTCCTCGTCCAGCTCTCGTCTCCCACTCCAACTGATACCCTGCCCAACCACCCGCAGCGCTACGCGGACGCCTCTATCCAGCCCACACCGACACCCTTCGCCGCACCAGAGGGATGCACCCTCATCCTCGCCTGCCGCAACCCCATCAAGGCGCACAAGGCGAGGCAGCAACTCAAGCAGCTGCTCAAGTGGATCGAGAACCTGCCAGATCACGAAGATACTCCCACCGGTCCTCCGGAGAGTTGGGCGTTTGCATTCGATACCACCTCCAAGGACGACAAGCTCACGGACCCGGAGACGGAGCAGGACATTCGCGATACGCCGCACGAAGATGCCGATCCTGCGCTTGTGGCCCATGCGCAAGAGAACAATGTCAGACGAAGAAGAAAGCAGCGCAAGGCGCTTGCCAGCGGAGACGACGCCGACCAGGACCCGGGCGTGGATTCGAACTCACAAGACGAAAAGGCAGATGCTGTCGATGATCCTAGCTCGCCCGACCTCAATGCCAGCCTGGAGCAGCGCACCAAGCTTGCCAATGCACGCTACCGACGTCGCTTCTGCCAGGGCACGCGCATCGAGTTTGTCCCGCTCGACCTCGGCAGCATGGGCAGTGCGCTCGAATGTGCACGCATGGTGCGCGAGCGCTATCCGCACGTCACGCACGTCGTGCTCAACGCCGGCTCGTCCGCCTGGACGGGCATGAACTGGCTCCACGCCGTGTGGATGATCATGACGCAGTTCCGCTACGCCGTCACCTGGCCCGCGTACAAGATGCAGCGCGCCGGCGACAAGAGCGACGACGGCTTTGGCTGGGTGTGGCAGTGCAACGTCGGCGCACACTGGATCCTCGTGCGCGCCCTGCTGCCCTCGTTGCGCGCTACGCCCTACTCGGTGCCGTCGCGCATCATCTGGACCAGCTCCGTCGAGGCGTTTTCGAAGTATTACGATGCGAGCGATTACGAGTGTCTCGATGTGAGCAAGGCGCCGCTGCCGTACGAGTCGGTCAAGTACCAGTGCGAGCTGGCGGCGTTTGGGCTCGATGATGCGTTGGAGACGAGACGCATGCGTACGCAGCCGGGCACGCCCATGGAGGAGCGCCCGTCGCTGCTGGGCATGTCGACTACCGCTGAAGATGGCACGGGCATGCGTCGTTCCGCCTCTTCAGCCGGTGGCTCGCCCGCGCACGGCTTCCTCGGGCTGCCACCTGCATCGCGTGCGCTGCCCGGACAACCCGAACCGCGCAGCTTCCTGGCGCACCCGGGCGTGGTGGCCTCGACCATGATGTCGCAGTTCGTCGCATCGTGGGTGACGGTATTCGTGGTGGCGAGCTTCTACGTCGCACGCTGGGTAGGCTCGCCGCACCACCCGATCGACCCGTTCAAAGGCGCCGTCTCGGTCAGCCACGCATGCCTCGCCCCGCAACCCGACCCCAAGAAGCGATACGGCAGCCGCACCGACTTTTGGGGCCGCGAATACGTGGGCATCGAGAACATCGAATACTACCGCTCGCAGCTCGGCGGCGCGGGACCAGGCGTGGGCGCTCGACTGGCGCTTGCGGGCATCGACCCGGACACGGTGCAGGGCGATCCCGCGGACGCAAGGCGCGTGCTGGGCATGGCGCGCGAGTACGTGGGGTATTGTGAGCGCATGACGCGCCAGGTGTGGCGGAGCGCGAGGAAGGGTGATCTGCCGCCGTGGAGCTCGCTCGCGGATGACGAGTTTGTGGTGCAGGAACATGCGCGTGCGTCGTCCACTGAGGAGGAGGATGTGCCTGCGGCGCTCGATACGGAGGATGCACGTCCGCCTGCCTCGTCGAACGAGGATGCGGCGGTCACACTCAAAACGACTACGGTACCGAGCAGTGGCGGATCCTCGACGGACGATGTCGAGTGGGAAAAGGTGCAGTGAATGTAGACTCTGTGGCCCTCTGGATGCTAGTATGGATCTTTGTAATACAGCCATTCTCACGACTGGAAAGGTGGACCTCGATGTGTTTGTCCCAGTGCGCAGTGGATGGTGGTCCCCCGCGGAAGGTGAGAAGCCAAGCTGAATAGCATGATTGTGTGCTCGAGAAGACCTTGATTCGTCGTCGTTATGTAATCACACCCCGCCACCATGTGGGATTCTGAGCTTCATCCTCTCAGCTGCCTCGAAGATGATTTGGTTTGCAGATCAAACAATTCATCCCACAAAATTCAGGTAAAAAATCGAGGTCGCGAAAATCATTCAACCGAACGACGCCAAATCGTTCGAAACGCAGCAAAAGTTTGCTTTAGCGTGTCTAACTAGTGCGACGCCGCCCGCCCGAGGCGAGCTCTGCTGCAGTCTAGTAGCGCAATTGTTCTTCCTCACGCTCCGATGGTCGGAGGATCGTGGAAGCGAAGCAACCTAGAGGCAGTGCAAGCGAGCGGCTGCGAAACGCGCGTGAGATGCCAAAAAAAAAAAAAAAAAAAAAAAAATCAAAAAAAAAAAAAATCCGTCTTTTCCGAGGACGAAGTGGAAGATTTTCCGGCGATTAGGTGTGAGATCACGTTTGGGTGGGCGCAGCGAGTAGACTCCGGAAGGCTTGGCTCACGGCGTTTGCGAAGAACGGGGTTTGAAGGGGGCGTGCTGCCGGAAGGAACCTCTAGACGCCGGATCGTCTGCATGTGGTAGAGCACGACGGTAGCATGTGGTGGAAGAGAGGGTGCGTCGGGATCGCAGCTCGCGGGCATCGAAGCAAAGTTACCGAAGCTCTCCATCCGACAGATTGAAGTTCAGACGACATTGCATGTCTGATGTGGCTTCGAGCTTAGCAGCTCCGCCCAACCGAGTCAAAAGGCGCAAGAAGCCCGACGGTGTTCTACGCTACATTTCCTGCATTGCCACCGCTCGATGTACAGTACACCACATTGGAAGTGAAGGCGGCTTCACGTTTCCGCAGCCGATCGTGTCATGCCGCAGTGCCCGACGGTGTTTTGAAGAAGAGGGTCTGTTTGGATGGCGTGGAGATGGACGACGAGGGAGCGCATGAAACAGCTAATTCTTCCTCCCCTTTGTTCTTCAGCCTGAACTGCCCACTGCGTTTCCGTAGAGGCGAGGCGCCGTTTCCCGAGGTCGCTCAGCATGGCAGTCGATGGTGGGACATGGCCAAGCACCGCCCCACCAGACGCACTTGGCGCTGCAACCACCGGCGGGGTTCGGATGCTGTAGGAGGCAGCACAGGGTGGGAATCTCAATCACTGCTTCACGGTCCCACGATGGTGTTGAACTCGTTGCAGTGCCCACTCGCTCGACCTCGACGTCTCGACACCGCCGGTTGTCGCAAGCGACGGCAACGGCGGGATGTGATGGCGAGCCAAGAGCTTTCTCCTTGGCAGCGTGTCCATGATAAAAATGAACAGCAACGACAGAGGCGACTCAGCTGGACTTTACGAGCTCTAATCTCCGTGTGGGAACCGAGCGATCGAAAGGCTGATGGGTTTGCTGAGCTGCCTGCACTCGGCGCAATGCTGCAGTGGACCCGTGGCATGAAAAAAATAAATAAAAAAAAATAAAATAAAATAAATAAAATAAAATTCATTCGCTGCTCTCCTGCGCCGCTGTGCTGCCTCCAAACAAGACAAAAAAAAAAAAAAAAGAGAGAAAAAGAAAAGCATGAACGATCCTTGCATAGGCTGAGCCCTTTCTTGCCTTCACAAAGGCTTCCTTTCCTTCCACTCGGCACCGTTCTTTTCGTGCATTCCGACTGAGACTCCGCTGCTCACTGGTCTGGACTCTTTTAGGCAGAGCTTCGGAACTGACGACTGCTGCCACTCCTCTCTCCTCTTTCAGTCGGTCGGCTTGTCGTCTATACCATCGGTCTAGCGAGCGGAGCAGAGCCAAGGCATCTGCTGAGTCTCTTTTCTCGATCTCCAACACTCACCGAAATTCTGCCGTTCAAACGTGCATTGGCAGCATATACTGTACACCTCGTGCATTGCAACAGCAGCAGCAGTGTCAAAAAGCTACAGTCAGCTGCAGCGTATTTGCGCTTGTCTCAAAGCCAAGAGAGCAGCTTCTCTGTCTCGTTGGCAGGGTTTGCTTGCTGCAGCGGCAGCAGCTAGATTTTCAGCACGTCTATCAGCTGAGAGACTTTTTGGACTCACTCAGCAAAGGCGAAAAGCCAAGGCCAAGGCAGCTCTCACCCTGCATTCATTCATTCATTCATTCATTCATTCATTCATTCATTCATTCATTCAGTTCAATTCCGAAGAGCGCATACACTTGAATGGCTCCTTCGACTGTCCATCGTCTTGCTCTGCTCAGTCAGTTGGTTCAATCTCATCCGACACAGCTTCCGCTTGACCCGCTTGACCCGCTTGACCCTCCTCTTCCCCACCATCTCATTCTCCTGCACCCATTGTTTCCTTTCCATCCCGTTCCTCTTCAACACCTTCGCATCTGATTACACGCGTCGATTCTTCTCCGTCACCGTCTCTACCATCTGACAAGCTCGCGGCTCATCGATTCTCCTACCAGCTCGAGTCCCATCGTCTCTCCGATCTTCCACCTTCGACTCAGGCATCTGACCCTTCGTCACTTCCATCCACCATCCATCACCTTCCGACACCGTTCTACCTTGCATACTAGCCAACTGTGCTCGTCAACATCTCCAAACCACACTGCTATGCAGCACACCACAGCGACCATGGCCGCGCCACAGCCTCTCGGTCGTCGCCCCTCCGGCTCGTTCCCCTCGGATTTCCCTGCAGGCGCCGATCCTCGCCTCGGTGGAGCGCACGCATATGCCCCTCACCAAAGCCAACCGTTCCCTCCTCAGGCCTCTGACCCTGCTTCCACCAACTATCAGTACACATCGGGTCGAGCACCTTTCGAACCACAACTCCCCTTTGATGGCGCAAGTGGCTCACAGATGCCTTTGTGGTTCTACGCTGCTTCTCAAGCGCCCTCCTCGCAAGCCATGGCCGGGCCCGGCCTGCCTTACCATCTCGATGCCTACGCTCAACCTGCGCCAGCAGCCACATCCAACCACATCCCAGGCGCGCCTCTTGCACCCATGCCTGCAACCAATCATGCTCAGGCTTCTGCTCCAGGACAAGCCGCAGTCAATTTCACTCCCAAGTCAGCCCCGCTCAGCTCGGCAGGGGCGCCTCCCTTTGCTGTCGGACCCTCTGGCCACGTTCCGCCACCGTCCATTCCCGACGCCTCTCATTCGCTGGGCGTGGCAGCAACAGCAACCGTCCCGCGCCCTCCCGGGAACAGACGATCCAGCGACGAGAGCGCAAATCTGGCTTCTGCAGGTCTCTCGCTGTCCGAAGCCGGATCGTCCGTCGCCAGTGGGCCCGTCCACGGCAGCATTCACTCTGCACCCGAGTCTGCAGGCTTCAACGGATCCATCTCGCCCAACTCGTCCGCACGCATCTCACACAGTTCCGAGGGAGCAAACGCACCTCCCTTTTATCACGCATACGCCACCGCACCAGTGCCTCCGCTTGCCACCATGGCCATGGGCGCGCCGTCCACCTCGGCTTCGATGATGGACTCGATCGAATCCTGGCTCGCTCCCGCACCATCCGCAGCTGTCGGCGCCGGTCCGTCCTCTGCGCCCCTTAATACCCTCGCCACAGCCATGAGCACCGCCAACGCGCCTTCCAACCCCAAGCGCAAAACCTCGCCCGCAGCCGCATCTGCAGCAGGCGATGCGGCACCCTCTTCTTGGCAACTCGCTGGCGATGCCTCCTTCCATCCCGGCTCATCGGTCAACAGCTCCACAGCGCTCGGCGCAGCACCGTTCAAGACGAGCATGGAGAGGCGCGAGCGTAACAAGGCATCCCAGCGCGAGTCCCGCAAGCGCAAGCAGGACCGGCTCGAGACGCTCGAGACCGAAAATGCCACTCTGCGAAAGGCCTTGGCCGATATGAAAAAGTTCAGCCAAGCCATTTCCAACGGCGCCGGCATTCGGGGCGAGGATGGTGCTGAAGTGGCACCCGTCCAGCTCACCAAGTTTATGGGCGCTTTCCATCTGGATCTGATCGAATCGCATCTCGAGGACGAGTCGCAAGAGGCAGAGTGGCAAGGCATGATCGGACACCGATTCCCTGCTTCCACTTCGCAGGCCAAGGAGTGGAACGGCGACTTCCCTGCCATTGCTGCAGACACGTCTCACCTCGACGAAGAGAACCGTGGTGACGAGGCAGAGGATGCGCTCAAGGGCGACGGCGACGGAACAGCAGCGGACAAGGGCAAGGCAACGGCGGGATCGTCGTCCCGATCCGCAGCGCAGCAGCAAGTCAAGAAGGCCATGTGGGAGATTTCGCTCAACCAGAGGCGCAACAAAGCGGCGCAGAGCTTCCCCTCGATGGTCGCCGTGCCCGAGCTCGTCCTGTACAAGGTGTGCCGTCTCTACTTTAGCACGCTGCTCCCCTTTACGACCAAGCTCAAGTCGGGCATCGTCAACCTGCGCGCCGCACGCGAGACGCCCAGCTTTGTCGATGGCTGTGACGATCTGCCTCGATTCCCCGGTGACCCCTCGTTTGGCGCTTCGGACCTGTACCTGCCCAAGAACCTGATGCCCACCGAGATGCAGATGCGCATCGGCTTCCATCCGGTCGAGATTGCGGTGCTGCCGTATCCAGCGATGCGCGATCGCATCCTCACCATCCTCAGCGCCTTCCATGCGATCGAGGAGCTGGCGCAGGAGGAAGAAGACGCCGCGAGGTTCAGCGAGGATGCCGGCGGCCACGCTTCGCCCTCGGGCACTGCAGGCACGCAAGAGGACAAGCCCACCGCGGAGCTGAGCGACGAGGACATCCGCAAGCGAACCGCGCTGGTCGCCGACATGTCTGCGTGGAAGCCCAAGGACCACCACGGAGCGGTGGTGATCCCGGACAAGGCTCGCGTCTACTCGTACGGCTTCCTGGAGAAGCCGCGCGGCTCGCACCGTCTGCGCAAGCCGGCGCAGCGCTGGCTGGACGAGTTCTTCTACGAGGTGGTGCAGACGCTGCGCGTATGGTCGCCGGCGGGCGATGTCTTTGACGGCGAATGCTTCGAATTCAAGGAGAGCATGTTCCGCAAGTATCCCTACATGGTGGACGGCGAGATCCTGCGCGCCACCAACCGATGGAGGCGCACGCGGGGCGAGGATCCGATTCGGCTCTGATGGTGTTCCTGATCAAGTTTTCCTTTGTAGTTCCAGTTGTTTCGCATCCTTTGCATCGTTGTTCCTTCTCGACCAGTGAGCAGGGTCGCCACGCAGTCGAAAGTGTTGCTGCGCGGCCTGCTCTTTCCCTTTTCTGATCTGCGCGGTTGCTCTTTTGTACTCGCTTTGCCGTGCCCCTTTGTCCAACGTACCACTTGTACTCGTTTTCGATAATCCCACAGTCGCTCCTGTTCACCCTCTGTGTCTATCATCTGGTCTGTTCGTCTTTGCGGTGATGCTATTCGACACTCGACGATGATGAGGCTTGCAGCGTGTCGATTGAAGCGAATTCGCTGTGCAGCTGCGCTTCCCGTTTTGGGTCGGCATTTAGTGACCAGTGACGCGCGCGTGCATCTCTTTCAACCAAGACCAACACCTGCACTTTTTCAGCCAGAAAATCGCTTCGAAATTCACTCGAATATAGGGGTAAAAAATAAAAAGAAAGGCTCGTGGGCAGTTTGTGCTGAGCAGTGCTGTCCGAATGCGTTTTTTTTTTTTTTTTTTTTTTTTTTTTTTTTTTTGGCATTTGTTCGGAATTCAAGCCAAGAGAGTGACGCTGCTGTCGATCAACACCAAAACAGTTGTCGCCTTGAATTGGGATTATCGCTGGGCTGCACTGCCTTGGAAAGGTTCTTCTAGGAGAGCACACTTTTGGACACACACGCAGCTCGCCAACTCCACCGCATCGAGTGCCAGCGACGTCGCTTGGCGTTCCTGTCATTTCCATCGTTCCTTTCGTCTTCTTGTCCATCACCTTTCCATCGCATCTTTGCTTTACGACCACCAAATCTCTCTGGCAGACATCCCTTTCAAGCATACAAGGTCTTCGTTAGCAAGCATACACCCAACATGTCGATCTCACCGGTGGACATCACCGCCCTCAAACAGAGGTACGAAAAGGCAGGCCAGTCGCACCTCTTTGCCTTCTGGGACACGCTGTCTGCCGAGCAGCAGGCCGAGCTCGCTCAGCAGCTCGACGAGCTCGACGTCGCGCGCGTCAATCAGGTCTTTCACACCGCCATCAAGGCCGACGAGGAGGCGAGGGCCGGCAAGTCGCATCAGGTGCAGCCGCCCCCCGCGTCGTCGGTCGTAAACACCATCGAGGGCGAGGCGGACCCGGCCAAGGTGCAGCACTACAGGACGATGGGGCTCGATGCCATTGCGCAGGGGCACGTCGGCGTGCTGCTCATGGCGGGTGGGCAGGGTACACGACTCGGCTCGAGTGCGCCCAAGGGCTGTTATGACATTGGGCTGCCTTCGCACAAGAGTTTGTTCCAGATCCAGGCCGAGCGTATCCTGCGTCTTCAGACTCTGGCTGCCAAGCACGCTGCTGGCTCGGCTTCGTCGTCAACGAGCTCGTCGGCGGTTGTCATTCCGTGGTACATTATGACCTCGGGACCTACGCGCAAGGACACCGAGGCGTTTTTCGCGCAGAACAACTATTTTGGGCTCGAGCAGCGCAACATTGTGTTTTTCGAACAGGGCACGCTGCCGTGTCTCTCGCTCGAGGGCAAGATCCTCCTCGAGACGCCCAGCACGGTCGCCACGGCTCCGGATGGCAATGGCGGGCTCTACCGCGCCCTGCGCACGCCGTACAACAAGGGTCAGCGCGAGACGGTCATTTCGGACCTCGAACAGCGCGGGATCAAGTACCTGCATGCGTACGGTGTGGACAACTGCCTGGTCAAGGTGGGCGACCCGGTGTTCCTCGGCGTCTGTCTCGAGCAAGGCGTGCAGGCCGGCGTGAAAGTGGTCAAGAAGGAAGACCCCAAAGAGTCCGTCGGCGTCGTCGCACTTCGCGATGGCAAGTTCGGCGTGGTCGAGTACTCCGAAATCCCCGCCGCGCTCAGCGAAGCCCGCGACGACACCGGAGAACTCGCCTTCCGCGCCGCGAACATCGTCAACCACTTCTACACCACCCGCTTCCTCGCAGACGACGTGCCCGCATTCGAAGGCGAGATGGCGTTCCACATTGCGCGCAAGAAGATCCCCACTGTCGATCTCCGTGCAGGGGACAAGGTCAAGCCGACGGTGCCGAACGGGATGAAGCTGGAGCTGTTTGTGTTTGACGTGTTTCCGTTCTGCGGCGACCGGCTGGCTGTGCACGAGGTCGCGCGGAGGGAGGAGTTTAGCCCGCTGAAGAACGCGAAGGGAACGGGGGTGGATGACGAGGATACGTCGAGGAGGGATTTGTTGGCGCAGCAGGCGAGGTGGTTGGAGAAGGCCGGGGTGAAGGTGGACGAGGGGGTTGAGGTCGAGTTGAGTCCGCTGCTGACGTATAGTGGCGAGGGGCTGGAGGGGTTGGTGGGGAAGAGGCTGTCGGGTAATGTTGAGCCTTGAGTAGGGGGCTATGCGTCTGTTGATGTGTAGAAAGTTGTTTTCGATCATGGACTCTGCCTTTTTCGGTTGTGCGAGATTTGGCGCTGGACGTGCTTGAGCGATGGACGGTGTCAGCGACGATCGGTCGACTGATACGCGAACGACACACGATTGAACGACCGACGACTGAACACATCTGAACCTCGACCAATTGAGCAACATCCGAACGCGCCTCTAGCTTGCACAACTCACGCACGCAGCACTCCTGCCACACCAAGCTCACCGCTCACACCACTGCGCACACATGCAGCCACAACACACATCGCACGCCACGCAAAAAAAGTTCGGAGAAACGGGGTCCCAAAACGAGCCGAGAGACCGGGCCTTTTTGTGCTGTTTGAGAAATTTTTGGGAGGATGGAAGTTGTGTACAAAAGAATCAGGCCTATGAAAGGCCTTATGGGTGGTGATGATGATGATGACGGGTAAAACGCAGACGCGGCGCGAGGTGGGGAGGTGAGGGGATGCAGGGAGGAGGAGGAAGACTCGGGGTTAGGGTGGCGCTTGCTGTGCGCGGCCTCTTCCTGCGATGATGGCGAAGAGGAGGGGAAACATACAACAAAGGACCGGGACGAAGTTATTTTTGAGATGCGAAGAAGAGGGTCTTCGCACAGCAAGTGCGCCGAGTCCGTCCATCCTCACCGCCCACTTCGGGCAGCGACTGCGATCAAAGGTATGCAGCGCAAGACGCTTAGTTGGCGTGGAGCAGCTGGAGGAACTCCTTAGCCACGGGCTGCTTGGCCTCCTTCTTGAAGCCCGACTTCTTGGCGGCCTGGGCGCGGATCTCCAAACGGATCGCAGCCTGGGCGTACGGGTTGAGGCGGAACAGGACAGCGCGGTTCTTGAGCGGGTTCTTGCGCTGCGTGAACGGACGCGTGGTCTTAGCAGGGCCCTTGGCACGCACAACGGACTGGATCTCGTCCGAGTTGATGATGCGCGTCACATCCGTGTTGGCAATCTTGGCCTTGGGCAGAGTGAAGCCGGACTTGGCAGCAAACACCTCGTCGAGGCGGCCGAAGGCGGACTGGGTGAAGATGACGAAACGACCCAGGTGTCCACCAGGAGCGAGCTGGAGCAGGTTGAGACGGTCAACCGAGCACAGCTCCACACCGGGCACGTTGCGGAACGCCTTGACGATACCGGCATCCTTGTTGTAGATGACCAGAGGACCGCGACGCTGCGTGTGGCGACGGTTGCGCAGCTTACCCACACCCGCACGAATCTTGCGCGAGTTGGACACCTTGACAACATCGGCGTAGGCGTTGACCGACTTGAGCAGCGCAACAGCCTCCTTGGTCTTGGTCAGGCTCTCGGCAGCATCGGCAACAACGAGCGGAACCTCCTCGAGCTCCTCAACACGGTGACCACGGGCGAGCAGCAGCGAAGGCACAGCAGTGGCAGCCAGAGCCGAGGCGGTAGCGTAACGCTTCTGGTTCTGGTTGGTCTTGATGAACCAACGGCGCCACAGCTTGGTGGGGGCGAACATGTGACCACCACGGACCATGTTACCGAAGGCGGCCTGGCCGGAGCGGTGAGTACCACCACCGCCGACACGGGGGATACGCGCAACGGCACGACCGGTACCCCAGGACTCGGCAGAGGTCTGGTGACCAGCCTTGCTCGAGACGGCGTAGGGCTGACGCTTGTTCTTGGCAACGTTGGCTGTAGAGAGTTAAGGGGACGGTCAGGGGTCTGGGTCAGCGATGAGTTCTGGGATGCGGCTCGAATGGCGATCCTTTCCTTCCATGTACGTGTTGGTCTTCCTGCTGGCTCCAAAGACTACTGCATCTCCCATCTCGTGAACTGCGGTGTGCATTGTGCTGTGTCGCTGTGTCTTTTCCTTGCTGCTCCGGATTGCTTCCACTCCCGTATGCTTGCGATACAATCTCCTGCTATCCTTGATTGCCTGCATCTGACGACGTCAATACTTACTGTGAACGAGCTGAACGACGTCAGGTCGGATGGGGGCAGTGAAGACTGCGGGGAGGGGGAGCGAGCCCGAGGCCGCGCCATCGAGGCCCCTCACGTTGACGGCTGTTGGTGGACGAAGCAAAAGGTGGGAGGATTGGTGTCAATGAGACAGTCCTTGGACAGTCTGAGCAGCAGCAGCATGGCATGAGGCGGTCGTCGTTCGTCGTCGATAGGAAGAAGCTGAGACCTGAGTTCGGTTGGTGGAATGTGAATGTGCGACAGAGCAGCGAGAGATCCGAGTCGCAGTATCCACCATTCGAGCCGGCGATGTATGGCTGCAACGTGCGCCTCGTATGAGGGGTGCTGCTCGGTCGATGGCGTGTGATGCTGCGTTGCGTCGCCATCCTTGATTCTTCAACCTCGATTTGAGGTAATGCCTGACAACCTGAACGATTCTCTTGAAACCAACGCTTCCATATCCAGCCAATGCGACGAGCCTATGTCGAGGATGATGCTGTCGTCGTAGATGCAGAAGTCTATGCAGTATTGGGCCGAAGTGTGGCGGTGAATCGATCGTCTTTCGTTGCTGAAATGCTATGCTCCTCTCGACGATGATCCTGAATGGCGATGGATGCTTCTACTGCTGATCTTGTTGGCGTCCATGTCGATGCTGCTGCTATTGCTAGTAATGGGCTGTACGAGATACCTACTGGGTCTAGCAGCCATTTTCGATATCTTGAAGGGAATGGTTGGTGGATGACTCCAAGAAGGATGGTGACGGCGAGCTCTCTGTGGTAGCTCGACCTGCAATTCCGAGGTTCGCAGTGAGAGAGTGAGCGAAATGTGCGCTGCTCGTGGGACACTGGCTCTGCTGTTGTGGATTTTTCGAACGCTTCCAAAGTGCCACTCAGGCTCAAGTTTGCTGAGGCTTCGAGATCTGAGGCCCGTCTCTGCTTGTTCGCTGGACCAAGTCCAAGAATTCAAATTCACTCTGTCGATATTCAGCGTGGCCCGACAAATACAATTTTTCGAAGTCTGAGTTCAATCGACAGCACGTGACTGTGAGCAAGCTCGGCCGATTTTTGAGACGAGCAACCAGGAGTCTGCGAATTTCGACATTTCGACGCAGCAGGCAGCAGAGGGCCAGCGAGTCTTTGACCAGAGCTTGAACTGATCTGGAGCCAGGGAAATTGCTCGAGGAAATTTCGACACAGCAGGCCAGTTCATTGCTGAGCCAGCACTAGAGAGACGAGAAGACTGACAGGCGCTGCTCAGCGTCAAGCGCATCCAAACCGCGTTGGTCGCCATCACTTGCTCTCGGCTTCCTCCATCTCTTCGTACCTCAAGATATCACACATCTACACCATATCGACAAGATGACTTTCCAGACTCTGTGGTACAGCCACCCCCGCAAGTTCGGCAAGGGCTCTCGCCAGTGGTAAGTGTCATCACGACGCAAACAGCATCGGGGACAACTACAGCAGCCGGACCGGGATCATCTTGGAGCACAATCGACACATCGACACGGCAGCACACAGCACGATTCAGAGACGACGAGCAGAGACATTCGACCGACCGGCACATTTACGCCGAAATGCATACGGCAAAAGCATAGCAGCATCATGCCATGACCGTGGCAGTTCAGCAACCGTTGCCAGTCTCGACACAGCATCGTCAATGCATCACCTCTAGCATGATCATAAGCATCCATCGACAGCACGCATCAGCGAAACGACATGATCATTCATGCTGCAGAGATGAAGGACCCGGGTCAGGTACACGATGGTAGCACGACACCGCGGAACATGTCATCCTTGCGAGCACACATCGAGAGAGAGAGGGCATCGAGGATCCAAACATCGACAACATCAGCATGAATTTCCTTTCACTGCGTGCAGTCCAAGTCGTTGGCAGCATGCTAGCAGGCCGCTCGCACATGTCGTTCGCTTGATGCGCTGGATGTCGATCGCGGTGTGGATGGACACTGCTCCAGCCGGTTGGCACGCGTTTCTGTTGGATGCGCAGTCGTAGGATCATGCTGCAGAGGAGCTTGGATACTCGGACGTCGTTCAGCATACTCAGGCTTGCGCGTCGCAGGACGACCAACTTGTTGGCTGGACCATCGACTTGCATCTTGAACCGACACATGCACGCGCGTATGATCACTCTGTTGCGATTTTGCTGCGTCGAACCGATCCTCTCCCACCAACACAGTCGACCTTTGCAATCGCTCGACTCTTGCGTCCGCCACCGCTCAGCCCATCACTCTATCAGTCGCCATCCAAGATGTCACCTCCGACTAGCTTCATGCTGTCCCTGCATCGCTGTCGATCTCTGCGTAGAACCGCTCACCGACCTTTTCCGCTTTTCCTACATTGCGCTAACTCTTACAACAGCCGTGTCTGCGGCAACCAGGGTGGTATCATCCGAAAGTACGGCCTCGACATCTGCCGTCAGTGCTTCCGTGAGCGCGCTGACCAGATCGGCTTCCACAAGTACCGTTAAATCGGCTCTTAGGATCCAAAAGCAAATCACTCGCAAGCACCCATCCGCAACACATTCCTCTCGACACACATGCATTCCAAAAGTCTCGCTCAGAGATCTTCTTTCTCCCTCGTTGCCCTCATGTGATACACCTCACTGGGCCTGCCAGCCTCTTTCTCAATGTCGTGGCCGACTGGTCGATACCGTACGCGGCATAAGCTAGCAAAGTCTCTCCCCTTTCCTCTGTTACCCGCTTCATGTCACGTACGCTGTCTTCATCCTGCTTTTAATAGCATTCAAAAACGTTTATCGGTCCCATGAACTTGGAGTTTTGGTGTGTGCATCCTTGTCGTTTCTCATCGTTTCTCATTCCGAGTGTTGCTGAGAAAATTCAGTGAGACCGAGAGATGCGAGGATGTCGCGCGCAACGCTGCTTTGGGCGGTTAGCTTGGGTGGACGGGCCCCGCTGTGTTGCGGCTTTCCCTCGATCGATGGCCGAGTCTCCTGTTTCCAGACCAGAGCAGAGCAAAAGCTTGGAGCTGGGGGCTGTCTCGTCGACCGATGTCAGTCGGAACGCAGCTGGCAACGGTGTGCACAGCTCAGTTCTAGCTCGGGATCCCGCCAATTCGCTTTCTCTTGTCTACAATGTGTCTGCAACGCGATCTTGTACGAAAGTTAAGTTCAACATCGAACTCTTTGACAACCCGCTCTGCAACGCAATTGGTACGAGCGTGTAGCTCGACATCAAGCTCTTGGACAACCTGGCCCTGGACGGCACATCGTACGAGCACTGAGTTCGACGTCAAGATCTCTGGTGATCCGGTTTGCGGTGCATCTCTATAGCAGTTTTAAGCTCGCCGCAAAGGACCGTTTTGCAGCAGTCTCAGGCTCCGGCCTGCGGCGGAATCTTTGTTGCTGTACAAGTTCAAAGTCGAGCTACGTGACGACGCTACCTGATTTTGCTTTGGCGCGACACAATCCGTACGAGCGCAGCAAGCCATCTCATCAGTATCTGCCGGATCCAAGTGCGCTTCCATATCGCTGCTGAGACCAACACTCCGTCCATGCACCAAGGTTTCGCTTCCTTGTCGGTGCGGAACACAAGGTCTTAGGGGGTCAGTTTTGAATGCCTTGCAGCCACGTTTACCTTTGACGAGTCGGAGGCTGCTGAGCACTCTGAAGAATTCCAGTCTGATGCTCACTGGAGAGGTGAGCTCGACATCGCACCATCTCACCCGCATACCCTGTTCTGTTGCAAGGAGCGAGCTGACCGTAATGCATATCCGCACTGTGTCTGTGCGCATCCGCACTTCGGTCAGCCAGCGATGACTCCCGAAGCATCGAGAAGGCGATCTGGCACACTCCAAACTCTCATTCGTTTTCCATGGCTCGTATGAGACGATCGCGGCTCTTCGTTTCCTATAAGACCTGGCATCTTTTGGATCACTGATGTCGCCCTCCCTCCCTTCTCTCCTCAGCGCACCGTCGTTCCTTCCCCCTTCCCCTCGCTTTTCCCCTCCCCCTCCCCCTCCCTTCTCGCCTAGTTCCTTTCCTTGCTTGCGTTCGTCCTCGCTGAGCATGGTCAAGCAGACGGCGCGCAAGGGTCAGGAATACCCCAAGCCAAAGTCGTCGGCATCCAGCCGCTCGACTCATCAAACAGCTGCCGCCAAAGAATCCGTCCAGAAAGCAACCACTTCGAGATCTACATGTCGTATTGAGGCCTCCAGCCCTCTGACAAGCACTGCATCCCAAGCAGCTCCATCCATGACGACTCGTGCTCAAGATACCAAGTCAGCGAGCTCTTCTGCTAAGCCATCTTCTTCCATGACGATTCGCCCCAAGACTTCGGCCGCAGCAAGCCCTTCCGCCGAGCCAGGTTCTTCTGTGACGGCTTCCGATACGGTCACCTCTTCGACGAGCACTCCGGCCGCGCTTTCTGAAGCATCGATCCCACTTGCGGCCCCTGGAATCGATGCCACCTTTGCTGGCGCGAGAGGACAGCCTGGGTCTGCCAATGCGCGTATCTCGGGCCCACGAACCAAAAACGTCAAGAAGGCCACGGAGATCTTCATGCAGTAAGTTACCACCGTGCTTTCAGCCATGTCACCCTGCACCTCGTCAAACAAAGCTAATACCTTGTCCGTGCTGGTCTTTTGTCACGCTTGTGCTTCGTACAGGAACCTGCTCAAGATCGACGACTTCAAGCGGTTTTCGGTCGCAGGCGAGCCCAACTGGGAGTTCCTGCGCCAAACCTGGCCTTATGGCTACCCCGACCGGACTGTTCAAAGCATCTTCTCTCGTGGTCTCACCCTGAAACCTGGCACCACCGACGGCTACTGTAGTCCGCAAGAGACCATCGCTCGTCTCGGGTTCGAGCCCAGCGACGTTCCGCAGGTTCTTCTCGTGGCACAAGTCGCCTTCCATGCATATCTTGCCATGGAGATCCGCGACAATAAATACTGCTGCTTGTCCAAGGACATGAAAAACTTCAAGCCGTATACTTTCATGGCCGCCGCACGGGTGTTCACGGCATATCCACTGGTCTCGAAGTGGAAGAATCCCGACGATCGGTACTTTGTTTCGCTTGGCCCGCTAATCCGGAGGAACGAAAACCTGCGTCTGGACGACAGCGAGAGCACCGGTTGTCCCCACCGACCCGGCGTCGACGATGGCGATGACGATCAAGGCATCTCAGCCGATGTGGCCGTCGAGCGAGAGCCTCTCCTCCTGCGCAAGCTAGCTCGACAACAGCACCGAACCTTTGTCTGGTGCGCTATGCGCGACATCTTCGCTCAACTCTGGCAGAAAGCCACGTCGACCTACCTCCAATCGCGCAAGCAGCAGAACGCTTCCAGCTTCACGCAGTGGAACGAAATCCGCGAGCTCACCCTCAAAACCGACATGGTCAACGATGGAAATCGCCTCGTCGCCGAGTACTGGCTGCCAGAGTATCACGTCTCGATGCGAGAGCCGTACAAAAAGATCGAAAGCCGTGCAAAAGCCTATGTCAAGGAGCTGTCGGAGCGCGAGGAAGGGCTGCGCATGTCGCAAGAGCTGAAGGAAGCTCGAAAGGCCGCTGTCGACGCGGAGATGCGAGTTCGTCGCGAGAAGGGTGCGTCTAGGTCGAAGGGCAAAGAGCGTGAGCGCGTGCCGTCTCCCACCGACTCCGATGAAGAACGGCTGATCGACGAGCATCGATTGGGATCGCCTTGACCAAGCTGCGTGTGATTGCTGGACCTCATCCTGCGCATCCTCGACAGAGTCGATCCTTCGTTCTCGTACAGTGGCATAGCGTTTGAACGAGTCGATGCTGCCAGAGGAGCCTGGCTGTAACGCCAACAACGCGCGGGGGCGCGCGACGCCCAAGAAAAAGCGCATCCTCGCGCTGCTCTTGCCCAAACACAGTCGTCGTTAGCTTCCTTTTGCCACTTACTCCACTCCCCCCCTCCCCGGCCTCGTCTCTCTGTGCGTCTCGTCAATGTCTCAAATGTCACAATGTACATGTTTGATTGCGTCTGTGAACTGTGTTGAGTCGACTGTGGCGTATCGAACGAGGGGCACTATCGCCATCTGTGTTCCCTCGATCGCGCTGATGGCAACATCGTCTACTGTCTGCATGGCGCGATCTGCACGTCGCTGGCTACTATCTTGTCTCATATGAGCATCGGCTTCCTAAACCTGTTTCGCGGTGGGCAGGGCGATCTTGTCGACCTTATCGAGCGCTGGTCCCGTGCGCCAAACTGCCCGGTCTTGTTCATCTCATCCGCTCTAGCCACGGGCATCAACACGACCCAAGCCAACATTCTTGTCTTCGCGCAGCTCGACCCGAACGCGCTCGAGGACGAGCAGGTGAAAGGTCGCATCGTGCGTTCCGGTCAAACGCGAACCTGCTGGATCGAAAAGGTTCGTATGCTGGACTCGTTCGACGACAGGGTCCGCACGTAGGGCAACTCCAAATCGATGAACCAGTCGCCCTTCGACCGCCACATCTCCGCGTCCCAGTTCCTCGAGCTTTGCGACCTGGACGACATCGCCAGCGAGCTGCCCACGTGGGACAAGTGGTGCTTGTGCACAATCCACAACATCCCCGACCCGCCCATCGCCCTAGGGAATTGCGGACATCCGCTGCTGCTCATTTTACAATCACACGCATCCGACACACACACACACACACAAGTCAATAAGAGAAAACACATGCCTTTTTTTCTTGGTCGAGCGTGGTGTTTAAGGGAGTAAGTACAGGTATGAGAGGCCACGCTCCAGGTGCAAGCTAAGGAAACTGAGCGAACACAGTCATGAGCTGCTTAAGCAGACTTGGCGGCGGCAGCCATCCTGTTGAGGGCGGAGCCGTGGTGGAACCACGAGATCTGGTTCTCGTTCATGGTGTGGGTGAGGGGGATCTCGTCCTTGGAGCCGTCCTTGTGCTTGGCGACGAGCGTAACCTTGGAGCCGGGGGCGAGCTCGGTGATGCCGAGGATGTCAACCAGATCATCAGGGCGAACCTTGTCGTAGTCGGCTGGGTTGGCAAACTCGAGGGCGAGCATGCCCTGCTTGCGCAAGTTGGTCTGGTGGATGCGGGCGAACGAACGAGCAATGACGGCGATCCCGCCGAGGAAGCGGGGCTCAAGAGCGGCGTGCTCTCGAGAACTTCCCTCACCCAAATTCTCGTCGCCGATCACGATCCACGGTCTACCTTGCTCACGGTACTGCGCCGCAATCTTGGGGACAGGACCCCATTCGCCGGTGAGAACGTTCTGAACCTCGTTGGCCTTGTCGTTGGCAGCGTTGATGGCACCGATGTAGCAGTTGTTGGAAATGTTCTCGAGGTGGCCGCGGTACTTGAGCCAAGGACCACCGGCCGAGATGTGGTCGGTGGTGCACTTGCCCTTGACCTTGATGAGGACGGGGCAGTCGGTGGGGTTCTTGCCGTCCCAGGGCTTGAAGGGCTCGAGCTTCTGCAGACGGTCCGACTTGGGGTCGATGGCGACCTGGACGGAGGAGCGGTCCTCGGGGGGAGCCTGGTAAGTGTTGTTACCAGGGTCGTAGCCGCGAGGAGGCAGCTCCTTACCGGCGGGGGCCGAGAACTTGAACTCCTTGCCATCGGCACCCTTGAGGCTGTCGGTCAAGGGGTTGAAGGTGAGGCGACCGGCAAAGGCCATGGCGGTGACGAGGTCGGGCGAGGCGACGAAAGCGTGAGTGGCAGGGTTGGCGTCGTTACGGCCAGTGAAGTTACGGTTGTACGAGGTGATGATCGAGTTCTTCTCGCCCTTCTTGACGTCCTTGCGGTCCCACTGACCGATGCAAGGACCACAGGCGTTGGCGAGGACCATACCGCCGGCCTTCTCGAGCGACTCCATGACGCCGTCACGCTCGATGGTGGCACGGATCTGCTCGGAACCGGGGGTGACGGTGAACTGCGACTTGACCTTGAGGCCGTGGGCGGCAGCCTCCTCGGCGATGGAGGCGGAGCGGGTCATGTCCTCGTACGACGAGTTGGTGCACGAGCCGATGAGCGCAACCTTGAGCTCCTCGGGCCAGTCGTTCTTCTTGACCTCCTCGGCAAACTTGGAGAGAGGGGTGGCGAGATCGGGGGTGAAGGGGCCGTTGATGTGGGGCTCGAGGGTGTCGAGGTTGATCTCGAGGTGCGAGTCGTACTCGGCGCCCGAGTCGGGGAGGAGGTTGCGCTGGAAGCCCTTGGCGAGGTCGGCAATGTCGGAACGGTTGGTGGCGCGGAGGTAGTCGCCCATGCGCTCGTTGTAGGGGAAGACGGAGGTGGTGGCACCAATCTCGGCACCCATGTTGCAGATGGTGGCCATACCCGTGCACGAGAGCGACTCGACACCGGGACCCTTGTACTCGATGATGGCACCGGTACCACCCTTGACGGTGAGCTCGCCGGCGACCTTGAGGATGACGTCCTTGGGGGTGGTCCAGCCGGACATCTTGCCCTTGAGCTCGACACCGATGACCTTGGGGCACTTGAGCTCCCAGGGGATGTCGGCGATGACATCGACGGCGTCAGCACCACCGACACCACAGGCGATCATGCCGAGACCACCGGCGTTGGGGGTGTGCGAGTCGGTACCGATCATCAGACCACCGGGGAAGGCGTAGTTCTCGAGGATGATCTGGTGGATGATACCGGAGCCGGGCTTCCAGAAGCCGAGGCCGTACTTGGCGGTAGCGGTGGCCAGGAAGTCGTAAACCTCCTTGTTGATCTCGATAGCACGGGCCAAGTCCTTGGCACCACCGACCTGGGCCTCGATAAGGTGGTCACAGTGCACGGTGGCAGGGACGGCGACGGTGGGGAGACCGGCGGACATGAACTGGAGGAGGGCCATCTGGGCGGTGGCATCCTGGCAGGCGACACGGTCGGGGCGGAGCTTGAGGTAGGAGCTGCCACGGGCAATCTCCTGCTCGTGAGCGTTGTCCAAGTGACCGTAGACGATCTTTTCGGCGAGGGTCAGAGGTCGGTTGAGACTGTGTGCAAGATCAAGAAAGAAGAAGAGTCAGTGTCATTGTTCGCAGGTATGTTCTTTAGTGGGGAAAGCTGGTACGCGACCGTTGCGCGAGAAAGGGCAGGATCTGTCCACACAAGAAGGCCATCCGACGAGAGCCTTTCCGCGAACATGTGCTCGACGGAATCAGCCCATCGGCTCGATATTAGCCTTGAAAGCTTGCGCTTTCAGAGCTAACTCTGCTCGTCCAACGCGCGCTGCATCGTCCGGCTAGAAGGATATGATCCTTTGCGAGCTTTCGTGGGCTTTCGCGCCTTCGAGACGATGCTACTGGCATGTTGCGCAGCAAGGCAGATCAAACTCGTTTCTCTCTGCAAACAGCTCTGCAAAGCAAGATGGTGTAAAAAGAAACTTACCGCTCACGAACAATCTTGAGGTTGTCCTCGATGCGCTTGTAGTTGATATAGTAACCCTTGCCCTTCTCGACGACGGACATCTCGACCTTCTTGCTGAAAAGGGAAGGATCGATGGGGGCGGCATCCTCGGCGACGGTGGTGGCATAGCCACGGGCGAGGGGAGCCCTGGAGACCGCCCGGAGGGAGGAAGATCGCAATGCTCGGACAGGAAGCATGTTGTTGGAGGATACCAGCTAGCCTGCTCTCACTGTGAGATGAAAGAGATTAGTTGGAGAAAGGAGATGATGGTGAAAGAAGGAGGGCAAGGTGTAGTCGGCGCGGATCAAGGGCAAAGATAGCACAGCGGAGGGCGGTGGAACAAGGGGGAAAAAGCAGAGCAGCAAACACACTTTCGACTATGCGCGCCAAGGGCCGATAGCGACGAAAAAAAAAAAAAAAAAAAAAAAAAAAAAAAAAAAAAACAGAGCACAAGCACAGAGCACAGCACAGAGGAGCATCGGGCAAGCGGGGGTCAATTTTCGAGGCTGATTCACACACAGAGAGAGAGAGAGAGAGAGAGAGAGAGAACCGGCCAGCAACGGCAATCGCAGACCGAGCGTCTGGCGTCTGGTCGCACCCTGTGCTTTGCTTGGGCCAATCAACAGCCTCGCTTTTGCGAGAAAAAGAAAAAGAAATTGAAAAGTCAGGTTCTCTCTTTCAATCCAGCCCTGAGTCAATTCAAATAAATTTACTGTAGCCTTCAAAGACCGCACAGGCCCAACTCGACGCTCGTCAAGTGCCTGAGCTGTGTGTGTAATTCCTCGTAATTTCGTTTGCTCTTCGCGTCCGCTTTGGCTGGACCGGTAGAACCGAGACCATCAATCTCGCTGAATATCAAGCTGAAGCTGAAGCTGAAGCTCTCTTCGGTCTCCATCTTCTTGTTGCTACCCCGCACAAAGACCAAGGAACAGCTTAACAATTGATGCAAAACGCTTGTATACGTTCAAGACTGTCATCGTAGAAGCAGCGAGTTAACTAGCACGATCGTCTCGACGTGCAGCAACTCAAGCTAGCAGTGAGCTTGCTGCCGTGTGACAACTCTTTGCTGTGGATCTCTCCGAGCAGCCGCGGGAGGAGCGTGAGGGGCATCCCCGCATCTAGAACGAACAGCTTTCAAGCTCCTTTCACCGACTGATGTCCATCTTCAACACACAGTCTCATCGTCATCCCTTGTGTCTCATTTGCACTCGTAGATGCAGCTCGTGCTAACGTTTAGAGTGCTGTACTGAAGTTCTGAGCAAGATCGGCAGCTGCAGCCGCGAGAAGAGCTCCTGCTCTTCGAATTCAAGCTACGACGACGACGACGACGACGACAACGTCGGCTGCAGCAACTCGGAACCAATCAGCAGCGTGCCAATTGAAACGTCGGATTTGTTCGAGTTTGCGCGTCCCGCACCACCGACACGTCTCAATCCCGCAAATCACCGCGTCTATTTTATCGCACGATAGCCCGATACTACTCAAATCGGGAAGCTTCCGCCTTTCGTCGTCGTCGTCTGACTCTTGGGTCACATTGATTTGACACATGGCCAGTCATCATGCCGTCACGCGCAACCAAGTAGGTGATGAGACAAGTCCTCAACGGGAAAGATTTGGATGTCCTGTGATCCAGCGCTGGATCCTCCAACCAAGTAAGACACTGCGAGCGGAAGCACTTCCGAGCTTAGTCACACTTGTCCTGAATGTGTCCCAGACCACTGCATTCATCGCAGCTGAGGGCGAGCGAAGCGGTCGTGTGTGCCTCGAGTGGAGCGCTATACTTCTTTTAGAGGGAAGAAGAAGCGCTTTCAGCAGCCACCAGCACGACCTTTGCCAGCATCGATGCGGCGCCCTTTGGCGATGCGAACGAAATGTCGTCCGTGATGACAACAGAAATCTTGCTGAGTCCCTTCAGCTGAATCGGTCGCGGCAGCGTCAGCTACGACAAGATTGCGTTAGAGATCGTCGCCATCCTTGATTCATTGACCGCGAAGAACGAAGGTGTGCGCTTGGAGAAGCAAGTCCGGACGGTTGAGCGATCCAACGAGGGAGCGCTGTTCGGGCGTCTCTTGTTCTTCTGTCTTGACTACACGTGGAGCCAACGATGACGTGTAGCGGACAGCAAAGTCGAATGGAGCCCAGTTGGCCTCAAGCAGAGACCGAAGGCGGAGGAGACCTTGAGGTGGCGCCGACTTGCGACGACAGTTCAGGTGTTCGAGGTCGCGAGACAGACCAGCCTCAAGAATACCAGCATCGTATATAGAACGCTCCTGTTACTTCCGCTGTTGTAGACCCACTCGGTGTCGACCTGTAGACTGATTGAAGCTGGCCAGTGAAGAGAGATGCGCGAGCCCGGGATGGGTGGCACTGCACATGCGTCCGACGCCAAGCTCTCTCGTCAAGTTCTTGCACATTTGCCACCCTGGTTCGAAGCAGATTTGAGTAGATGTACGCGCGAGTCAGCAGCAACAATCGCTTCGAGCACTCCTGCTTCTTCGCACCGTCCAAAGTCACCACCTTGCCTGCACCAAGCGTCTTGCCCGCCAAACGCGGTCCTTTGGCCCGGGACCAAGTTCTTCACCCACGCCGCTCAACCCCCGCCCCCTTTTCCCGTCATCGAAACGTTCGGCCGGGGAGAACATGTTGCTGAACGCTCTGGGCGCACACGATGGGAACGATCGACTTTATCGCAAGCCTGATCAAGCTCCCCGGCTGGCCTGACAGCGCCAGCAGCCTCCGCTTCCACTTGTTCGGCACCGCTTTCACAGGTGTTGTCGCTGTCAGGTAGCGTACTGGCGAGCAGTACTTCAAGTACACAGGCGTTGAAGCTTCAGCACCAAGGAACAAGCTGCACACTGCCTTTTCGCGTGATCCTACTGTCGAAGCGGACTCTGAAACCCGCCGTCCTTTCGGTCTTGGCTGTTTTCTGTTTCTCCCTCACAGGTCTTGTCGTACGCCGAGCGCTTGCGGCGGTACCTTTCCAGAAGGACTGCAGACGAAGCGTGATGATGCTGCGCCCATTGCTCGTTCCCAACTTGAATTTCGACCTAAAACGTCGGATGACACTGAACGAAGCCGTCGAGAACTGTGAATTGAAGCGTACGTTCAGATCAGTCAAACGCTTCATCAGGGTTCTAAGATGCCATGCGTCGTGCCTTGTTTGCGTGCAACCCTGCTGATCGCAGGGTCCTCACTGCTAACTTTACCCCACAATTGGCTCTGGATTGCTCACTGCCTGAGTTGAACGTGCCACGGCTGCCATGAGCCTCATTCCTCGGAGTTGTTCAAGAATCGATCCTCTCTTCGCGAGACAGCGAGCGATCAAGGTACGGAAGCAGACAGCCACGCGACAAACGTGATCGCATCTTGCTTCACCAATCGTGTCTTTCTTAGACACCGGAAGTCGACTGTCCGAACCGGTGAGCATGCAACGAACCTGTTTGGTAGGAGTGTCTCGTCGCTGTTCTCGGCGATGGAGGGTTTGCAGACAGAGCCCCCCTCGTTTCGGTTGTGAGTCCCCTCTTTTTCAAGAACCGAAACTCAACTCGAGTTTTTTCTCCGACATTTCTTTTTGAGGGGACATACTGTTGCTGCAGTGCTGCAGCGCTGCAGTTCGAGAAATGAACCTTCATCGGCTTTTTCTTTTTTTTTTTTTTTTTTTTTTTTTTTTCCTTTCCTCCTCCTGTGAATCGACTTGACACTTCTCGACGCTCGTAGACTATCATCGCCATCATGAACATGTGTCATCGCAATGATTGCTATATGTCAATATCATGATATGAGCTTGTGCACCGGACTAGCTCATCGAGTTCCGACAGACAAGTGACGAGAGGAGCCATCTCAAAAGGAGATTATCCGACTCACTGGGGGCAAGCTGCCAAGCACAGCAAAGAGGCGTCATCTAGCCGCCTATTTCGCAGACCGCTCATCGAGGCTGCAGGTGTAAGACTGCCTGTCTGTCTGCTCTGTCTGCTCTGTCTGCTGCTGCCCCTGCTTCGACTCCTCGGGCGGCCTTTGTACCGGCTAAGTTAATTGCGGTTGAGACCTGTCCGCCTGCGTCTCAAGCTGTCTCTCGCCGTCATCAGGCCAGAGAGCCAGAGCAAACCTCGCTTAACTCACCGTGTCCCTGCCCTGTTGCCCTGCTGCCCGCACAGTTACCGCCCTCGCGTGCTTGGCCGCGGTCACGTTGGGCACGCGGGTGAGAGTGGTGGTCATTCAAAGTTTTGATCTCCATTGTCGCGCGCGGCGACCTGCCAGAATGTGCACCGAGATGTCCTATTCGCTATCAGTGCCCTCTACTGACTCCGTCTCGGCTGTCGCTTGGCATTCGTGCTCACGATTCACAGCACTTGGTCGGTGTGCCATGTGTTGCCTTCTTTGCTACAGTTCGTTTTTTTTCTTTCCCTCTCTCGCTCCCTCGCTTAGACATCAACCTACAGTACGCAAAAACATGTAATGCGTCGTCCCTGGCTGTCCTCGTCAAAAGACCTTGAGCTTTGATCCGCAATGAACAAGGCTTTTTGCTGCCACACTTTGTTTGCGCTTTGATCTGCCCATTCGCCCACTTTGTTCAGGGTGTACACCAGCTCCGCAACCGTTCCTTTCGGTCACCGGTCTTTTTCAGCCCACGTCTTCATTCCATTCTTTTGTTTGAGCACGCCGCCACACGACCGCCTTGAGCTTCTGCCTCAAATACTTGCCCGTCCGCGTTCCTCCTCCATCTTCTCTTCCTTCACCTATTCGCCACACCTCCTTCCTGCAATCCTCGTCACTGCCCCTCTTCGACGCACGGCGATCTCCTCAAGCGTGCCTCAAGAGCCATCTCATCCTCCCTCCCTTCCTCCTCTCCCTCTCCGCGCCTCGCAGTACCCACTGCCTTCGTCAAGATGGAGAACACCAAGGTGCAAGAGGTTCACACCGGCCTCGACAACGACGTCAAGGGCGACGAGACCAACCAGCACGTCAAGGCTGCCAACCCCGGCCAGCTCGAAAAGCAGCTCAGCCCAGACTCGGAAGACATCGCCCGCCCCGATGGCAGGTCCGTCGACGACATGTACGAGCGCAAGGTCTACATCCTCAACAAGGTGCTCAACGAACACATCGGCATGGGCAAGGTCCAGTGGCAGCTCTTCTTGCTCTCTGGCTGGGGCTGGATGGCCGACAACCTCTGGCTCCAAGGTGTTGCCATCATCTTGCCCCAGGTCTCGCGTGAATTCAACATCCAGAGCAACATTCGCTGGATGACCTTTGCGCTCTACTGTGGTCTCATCTGCGGTGCTGCCATCTGGGGCATCCTCGCCGATGTCATTGGTCGTCGTCCCTCGTTCAACATTACGCTCTGCATTGCTGGTATCTTTGGTATCGCTGCTGGTGGCGCTCCCAACTTTGTCGGTCTCGGTGGTCTCCTGGCAGCGCTCGGTTTCGGTCTCGGCGGCAACCTGCCCGTCGATGGGATGATGTTCCTCGAGTTCATTCCTGCCAACAAGCAGTACCTGCTCACGCTCCTCTCGGTCTTCTGGTCGCTCGGCCAGCTGCTCGCTTCGCTGGTTGCATGGGCCTTTATCGCCAACTACTCGTGCGACGGCAACGAGACCAACACGCCTGGTGTTGGCACCGTCCCATGCGACGTCTCGCGCAACATGGGCTGGCGCTACACGTTCTACACGCTCGGTGCGCTGACGTTCGTTATGTTCATTGCGCGATTCTTTGTCTTCCGCCTGCCCGAGTCGCCCAAGTACTACCTCTCCAAGGGTATGGACGCCGAGGCGGTCGCTGTGCTCAAGGAGATCGCTCGCAGGAACGGCAAGCCGCTCGGCGACGATGTCATCTCGGTCGAGATCTTCCGCTCTGCCGCTGGCCAGGATACCGACATGGACGCTGCTGAGACTAAGGACGAACCCACGGGTCTCAAGGGTCTCGTCAGCGCTCCCGGCCGCATGCTGCGCGATCTCAAGAACGTCTCCATCACTCCGGACCTCTCGCACGTCAAGCCGCTCTTCTACGGCTACAAGATGGCCATGACCACCACCATCCTCTGGATCCTCTGGGCGCTCATCGGTCTTGCCTACCCGCTCTACAACGCCTTCCTGCCCATCTACCTCTCGCAGGCCCAAGGCGTCACCGACACCTCTTCCGTCGACACCACCTACCGCAACTACGCCATTATTTCGATCTGCGGTGTTCCTGGTTCCATCATCGCTGCGTGGATGGTCGAGCTTCCTCGCTCCGGTCGTCGCGGCGCCCTTGGAATCGGTACCCTTTTGACCGGCGTCTTCCTCTTCCTGTTCACCACGGCCAAGAACGAAGGCGCCGTTCTGGGCTTCAACTGCGCTGCTGCGGTGGTGCAGAACATCATGTACGGCGTCCTCTACTGCATCACGCCCGAAGTGCTCCCCGCTCCGCACCGTGGAACTGGCGACGGCATCGCTGCTGCGCTCAACCGTATCTTTGGTGCCATGGCGCCCATCATCGGCATCTACGCAGGCGGTACCGCGCCTCTGTACGTGGCAGCCTCGCTGTTCCTCTTCTCGGGCGTGCTCTCGTTCTTCATCCCGCTCGAGTCGCGCGGCAAGAGTGCGCTCTGATCGAGATTCGCTTCTCCAGCCGTCCCTGGCGATGTCATGTAGATACTTTTGTTCAACTAAGATACCATTGTACTGCAACCAGTTCAGCGACGAACTTCGTGGCCTTGTGAAAGACTGAGCTTGATAAACGCGCGTTCGTGGCGCTCTCCCTCCCGGGCGACGAGATCATGATGTCACGCTTTTGCTGCTCCAGCTACCATCGCTGGATCCAGTCTACCCGTCCCCTCTCACTCTTGCACCACTCCTGGCGCTGTCTTCATCGGCAAGATCCATGAAGGATCGGTCATCGCCCTGTAGCGGCACAGCTGCGCTCTCGCCGCTCTGGACTTTTGTTTTGAAGCAGAGAGGAGTGGGAGCGGCCGCCCCCCCCCCCCTCTTGTCGCAGTGGCGGTCTTGGGAGCCAGTGCCAAGCAAGCCCGAGCTTCCGGTCCGGTACAGGTAGCGTTACGCTCCTAGCCGGTAAAGGAACAGGCCTGGGCAGGGAGAACGTGTTGCTCAGCAGGAAAGCTCACGAAAGGCTCATAGACATCGCTTGAAGCTTCAGTGAGCAACACCGCAAGCGACAAACTGCTCACGGCGTTGTTGGGTCATTCTCGTGCTCCTGGTGGGTCACTGCCATGTGCGGGCGACGGCCGGTGAAGCGCATCTGATGCACACAAACGTGACCTCGAGGTGGCGCCGGCTTGGGACGACAGTCCAGGTACTTGAGGCTGCGAGACAGACTAGCCCTGATGAATGTGCAGTTGGGAGTTGGTGGAGGCCAAGGGCAATTACCAGATGCTTGGGGTCCAGGACATTGCCAGCCACACAGGATAAATGTCTTGGAACTCAATGAGCAGGTCTTGGATTCCCTCCCACTAGGCAGTGTAGAGTAAAATGCAATTGATGTCCTGACAATGGGTGGCTGCAAGAGTCTCCACACTTTTCTAATACTGGCCTACCCCCTTCTCAGTGCACATGCTGACAACTCTGGGTCCTTGATGCCCACTTCTGGGAGTCAGGAGACCCACTGATGCTTTAAGGTTTAGCCTTGTAACAAGTGCCAGGTGTGGTGTGTTCCTGCTGCAGCGGTTGTTTGTTGTGGTGACTGACAAAAATGGTATAGAGTGCAAGTCGATTGTGTGAGTTGCCATCTGCATGTTGCAGACCTTCTCTGCTTTAGGCATTCAGGCAGCATCCGGGCAGTGTACACGCAACCTTGGGGGCCATCTTCAGATCCTTGCTGTACAGCGGGCAGTGGCAGGCACCCATGAGGCCCAGGGTGTGGACCCAGGTTGTCATGTCGCACTTGCAGGCTTGTCGCTAAGCATCGACACTGAGGCGAGCATTTGTTCTTGGCCCTTTGTCATGCTGTTGACACCCACCCAGTGTCAACCACCATCAGCTCCTCCTCATCTTAGCTTGTCGATTGTATTTTCTCTACTCACACCTGTAGGTGGAAATCTCAGACTGTTCCTAGAACACCCTGCATGCACTTGACAAACCTCCCAATCCCTCTGCAATCAACCCATCCCAACATGATCCATGACACCCTAGTGATCTCTGTTGTGGAATGTGATGTTTTAGATGGTCAACTTGTAGGTGTTGCTGTCATTGATAGACTACATCAAGATAGTTCAAATTGACAAGGCAATTGAAGGGCAAAGCTGTCTCTTCATGTTTTGACACTGGGTGTGCTTATAGAGCTGAATCTGATGATATTTCAGTCCAAACCTGTTGGTGCTGTTGACAAAGGAAGAACACTGTAGATACCAGAATACACCTAACCAGCAATGGAAATGGAATAGTAGACATTGAGAATGATGTCAGCAGTCGTGCGCCTGGCTTTGAAGCTCACGGGTAAAACCAGCTTACTTTCAAAGTCACCAGGCTTGCAAATACGCTGTGGTAATTTATGAACTCAAATGAGCTTGAAGTTAATGAGCTGTTCCCTTTGAAGCCGACTAACTGCTGTGGCCACCTCATCCAGCAGCAATGTGGTATGCTCTGATGATGTCGTATAG
>JALCCG010000017.1:29556-145486 GCA_023212695.1 Sporisorium sorghi | reverse complement strand
CAAGATTTGACTGCTGTGCTGCCTCAAAATTTGTGAGTGGAGGGGGACTTGCCTGTTTTGGCCCAAAATTCTCCCCCAACAGGCAAGTCCCCCTCAATTCCACACCTATGTGATACACGTTAAGCGGATCGCTCTCATTGCAGCTTGGTGGGCTGCACAGCTGTGAAGCCATACAACGCGCCCTCGTGGTGCAGCTTCGTCTTGTGCTGCCTTACCAACATCGCATTGGGAAACAACGCTATGCATGGCCTCCTAAGTTGCAGCTCAACACATCCTCCGTTTCTCCACTGCGAAAGCTGATTGGGCGGGCGCTCGTCGTGCAAGATTTTTTTCGCAGCGATGGTGGTATGGATCGTGTAACTTCACCGCCGAGCAAGGTTGTGCTGCGAAACCTTAAGTATGAGTGCCATCCGACAACCTCGACTACCTAGCTACCCAACAGCCCCTCTCGCGCCGCATTACCCTCCCTACACCCTCCCTCTTTCGGCCTCATCAGCGATGAAGCTGCACCTCTCGACTTGCGCACTCTTCTGCCTCGCGCACCTCTCCACCTGCTTCGGCGCCGCGATCCCAGACGTCGGCGCATTGGCCCCAGGCATCCCCGGGGACCTGCACACGCACATCACACACGTTGCCGACCAGCTCGCGCACACGCACTTCTCCCAAATCGTCTCCGCCGCCGCGCGCTTCTTCGGCAGCCACGCCGGCACCCTCCACCCCGCGCGCCCGTGGCCGCGCAACGCCGCGCAGCTGCTCGCCACGTTCAATGCACACCTCGCCCAGCCAAACGCCAGATATGTCGTGCTGGGCAAGTACCGCGAGTGGTGCCTCTTCGGCGTCCCCTGGCCAGTGCACTGGAATGGAGAGGCGCTGGCCAGCCAGCATGTGTTTATCTTTGGAATTAAGAGAGACACGGGGGAGTGGCGGCCGTTGGGGTTTGCGGATTTTCGGAGTGGCGGGGTGGCGAGTGATACGCGCGCGTTTGCGGAGGAGGCGGCAAGGGGGGCTCGGACGGCTACGTATGCGGATATACGGGAGCGTTTGGGGCTGAGCGGTTGATGGATGGGCATAGGGCTGCAAGCTGTTGGAGGCGTGAACGGATGGCATTGACGCGAAGCGGAACTTGTACAAGCGGTACAGCGCCTCAGGTTGGTGAAACTGGGATCCACGCTGCTCATAGACACTCTTGGAGAATTGAAGTGCAAGTAGGGCTTTGTAATGCTACGAAAGATGGCTGCAGGCGGATGCATTCGAGCTGAAGCGATCTGTGGTGACGGCGTTGGTGCTGAGCGTGTCAGGGTCCTTGTCGTGCGTATCCGCGCGCTCGACTTTGGCTATCTTTTTTTTTTGACGCGCACGGATATGTTTTTTTTTTTTTTTGACCTGCAGCATGCTGCGCTTTTTAGCCGGAGAGCTACAGCGGAGGACCACCTTCCGCACCACACCATCATCCGTCTCCTCACCACTACCACCACCACAACCATCACCAGTCCGCATTGAGGCGCGCAAAAACCATGGCACCGACACTGCGCGTCACGCCACGCGAAGTCGACATCCTCATAACCGGATTCGGTCCCTTTATGAGCGTGGGCAACAATCCGTCATGGCTAGCTGTCAAGCCTCTTCACAATGCCGTGCTCGATCTGGACACCACACCTTCGCTAGCCGCCGATGGCGCTCAAACAATCGATGTGGAAAGTCCAGCTGGGGATGCAGGTGTCAAAGCGAGGATCCAAACGCTGCAAGTTCCAGTGCACTACGGGTCCGTTCTGGACATTGTGCCGCGCATACACGGTGCCAGTGCTCCCGCTTCACCCGATGCGCACTTCTGGCACGACTCGAGGCTGGACCCCGAGTTTGGCGGGTCACCCTCCGGGTTATATCCGTCAGCGTATCCTGTGCAACCGCCACCGTTGAAGGCGTGGGATGTGGTGATCCACGTCGGCGTGGGGCGACAGGGCAGTCTGCGGTGCGAGACGCAAGCGCACAAGCTGGGATACGGCAAGCCCGATGCGCATCAAGAATATGCACCACTCTCCTCATCGGAAGCGGCGAAACTCGCCCCGAAACACCTCGACACACACGGCGCCGTCCGAGGCTTCACTACGGGCTACGAGGCGTTCGGCGAGCTCGAGTCCACTCCGATACCTGTGTCCGAGCTGGTCAGCTGGCTTAAGGAGAGAGGCATGCAGGAAGGGGAGGTGGACCAGTCGTTCGACCCCGGCCGATACCTGTGCGATTTTATTTTCTATTGCTCGCTGTGCGAGGCCAAGCGGAATGGGGAAGGTACGCTGGTGCTGTTTGTACATGTGCCGCCAGCGGGTGAGAGATTGGAGGTGCGGAGCTGTACCGAGGCGATTCGTGCGATTGCGTGGTTCATGGCGAACAAGAGGAGGGCGGATTCGCCGAAAGGGAATGGTGCGTAAGCTTTGATGGTGATGAGTGGGAAGGCTGAAATTCACCGATGAACCCGATCTCTGTGTTTGGGAAGTGGATTTTGAACCCCGCCTCTGTGTTTGACTTGGCAGCGTGCAGCGGGTGCTTTGCAGTTGTGACGTTTTCCGAAAATTCAGGGGGGCGCTTGAGCTGCAGAAAAGGCGGAAAAGGCCAGCAGAAATCGCTCTTGCTGCACGACACACAGAGACTGGCTCTCTTCTTATCACAACCTGTCTCATCCTTCTCGTCACCCATCTCGTACCATTCTTGATACCACCTTTGCTGTCACATTCGACCCTGATGCACGCATCATCATAGACCAACGCACCCATCCTTTCAGCTCGATCGCAGGCTGGGTGTGCTTCGACTCGCTCGATCCAACCCCCAGCGGCCATGTCTCGCAACACAGCAGCCAGCTCGTCGGCGAGCACGAAACCGAACCGATCGAACAGCACCGACCCACGCGCCAGCACCAGCAAAGCAACCCTCCCCACCTCCTCCACGACCAGACCACATTCGCCCTCCCAGTCGCGCTCGGCATCAGTGATCCGCGCATCACCCACGCCTACCACCGTAGTCTCAGGCTTCGCTGCACCCGCACCACCACGCACACGCCCCACGTCGCCCCACCTAGCAAAGAAAGCCTCCACAGCGCCACCACCACAAACGTCGCAGCGGTCGTCGCAGTACAACGCGTCAGCATCTCGCTCCTCAACGCCGACGAGCAGCGCGCCGAGCAGCCGGCGGAGCAGTGTGGTGCTCGACCCGACTGCGTATCGATACTCGCTCAATGTCGGCGGGATCTCGCGGTTTCCCAGTCAGCCAAACGGCTCCAGTGGCGGTGGTGGGGGGACGAACGGTGCGAGCCAGATCCTGCGTGCGTCTCGCGCTGCCGCTGCAGCCGCAGCGAAAGAGGAGGGAGAAGTGACGCTGAGCATCGACCCGAGCCGCGCATCCGTGTCGTCGACAGGTTCGTCGCGCACCTCGTCCTCGCGCTTGTCGTCGCGGTATACGGCGGAGGAAGTGGCGCCGCAGCGCCGGCCGGTGTATTTGGCGCTACCGTCCGACCCGAGCGCGTTGGGGCCGTGGTCGAATACGAGCTCGTCGACGCTCCTCAACCCGCAGAAGAGCGACAAGGATGCGTCCAAAGCGAAACGCAGTGGCAGTGGGAAAGAGAGCCAAGCGGCTGCGCCGTCGCGGCGGAACAGCAAGATTATGACGAGCTTTCCGTTCCCGCACCCCGTCACGCCGCGGCGACGAGGCGGTGCCGAGGGTGGGGCTGATGGCTTCGGTGCGAGTGGAGCGGGAGGTAGTGGTGGGCTGGGCGCAGCGTGGCAACGGTTGCTCACAGCCATCTTCGCAGGCCCCTACGAGCGCCGTCTGAACCGTGAAGAGATGGAAGACGACCGCATCACGCAGAGTATCATCCAGGACATTGCGCGGCGCAATGGCTCCCCCTCCACCGCTGCCAACACAAAAGCGGGGACGACGTACGGCACGATCCCCATCCCTTCCACTGTCAGCCCAGACTCGGACGCAGACCCACACGATCCCTACGGCTACCGCCAGCTCGCCGGCCCGCAGCTGCTGCCCAGCTACACGACCGACCTCGTCGCCCGTCGTCGAGAACGCCGCCGCGCACGCTCAAGGGCCAGGTTCCAGTGCATGGCGCTCTGGACGATTTGCACGGTCAGCATCGTGCTGGTGCTGATCGTGGGCGTGTTGGTGTTCAGCTTTGTGTTTCCGGATAAGCTGGATATTCCGAATCATTCGGATGAGGGGGATGACGAGGCGGAGGGGTTAGGGTCACTGGGGTTGGGGATGGTGGGGGTGCTCGGTGGGGTTGGGTGGAAGGCTGTCTCGATGGCGTGGCTTGGCAGTGGAGATGGAAGTGGATGATAAGAGGGGGTATCAAAATTTCGGGGTTTTGGAATCCTGGGATTTTTGTCACACCCGATCCACAGTGACTCTCCGGGATTTCCAAAACCCCGAAATTTTGATACCCCCTAAGAGGCAACTTCGGCATTTCTTCCTCTTGAGAGCTGATTCATACACGAACTTACAAACATTAACGACCCTCTTGGCACGCTCTCAATCCCGCTTCCTTCACGCAAACCCAGATCATGCATTCACGAACATCTCTTCACTCTCACACCCTCACACTCTGCCACGAACACTGACACGGACCACATTGTTCACCATTCCAACCTCGCTTCGTGACATCTTGCATCTGAGCGCGCTCTACAACTCGGAATGCACTGCCCGCCCCAGCCCCAGACTGAGCACATCCAGCCACTTGCCCAACTCGTCCACGGTCTTGCCCAGACTCGTCGACACCTGCTCTTTCGTCTGCAGCGCGGCAAAGTCGAGCGGTCTCAGCGGGGGGCCTTCGAGCGACTGCCGAGGTTGAGGCAGCTTGTCCGCTGTCGCTGCGTTCCACTGTGGAGTGACCAGCTTCCCGCTTCCCGCGGCGGGCTGCACACCGGTGGGCGGGACGGGAGCCTCGTCGCTCGCAGCGCCCCCCGTACTGCCACTGTCGCGACGCACCGCCTGAACATATCCTGCGCGCAACCTCGCAAGCCGGCTGTACGCCTGCGCGTTCGCCCCGCGCTCCCACATCTCCAAATGCCGAGAAGGCGACGAATGCACACCAGCGGTGGTAGGATCGCTGCCACCATGAGATTGGCGATGATGCGCAATGAGCTCGCCGGCGTTCTTGACGCGGTCCAAGTCGGCGTACAGCGTGTTGGATGTGTCGCTGCTTTCGGCTCGACCCATGCGGAGGGCCGACGGCCGAGAAGGCGTCGATGGCGGTTGCTTTGCTGCTGTGCCGAGATCATGCAACGAGCGTGAGTCGGGGATCACGATTGCCGTCCCAGATGCTGACGAAGAGGCCATTCCCGCGAATGCAGCAGACGAGCCAGCCGACCCGCCACCACTGCTACTGCCACTGGGCTTGGTGAGCGACTGCGACCGCTTGCGCATGGGCAGTTGCGCTCGGGGAGCAACATCGTTGAGCGGCGAAGATGGCTGTGTCGAACCGAGCCCGCCACCAACACCAAACCGGAAAGGCGTGTTGCCTGTTCCTGTAAAGCTGGCCTTTTCTTGCATATGAGCGGCGCCCAGCGGTGGTTTCATCGTGGGAGCCGCCGGAACAGCAACGGAGGCAGCACCCGCTAACGCTTGCTGCTGCGTAAGCTGCGGAGGCGCCTGCTGTGCTCGCAGAGTGTTAACTGCCTCGTTCGCTGCAGTCGCTCCTCCTCCTCCTCCTGCTTGTTGCCTCCAGGTGCCTGCATTTCCGCTGTCCGCGGCTCCTGCGCCTCTCTGCGCGTACACTCCAGCCGAACTCGTCGCAGTCGTTGCACCTTCACTCGGTTCAATGTCAAACAGCCTCAGCAGAGGATGATCGCGGATGGGGATGGGTGCGTGCTGACCCTCGGCCTCCTCGTCATCTTCGTCCCACTCTCTGGCACTTCTGAGGGTGTTGAACTCCCAGCCCTCGCCCGTCTCCCTTCCATCAAATGCAAACGAGTCGCGGTTTCCCGCCTCGCCCCAATCCGCCGTCTCGGCACCGATCAGACTCATCCGCATCCCACCCGCTTTCGTCCACGCGTTGTAGGATTGGATCACCTCCTTGAGCACGCTGACAGGCGTCTTGGCGTACGTCTTGATCCACTTGAGCTTGTTGAGCTCCTCCGAGGTGGCGCGCTCCTTGGGCTCTTCGTTGAGGCAGGCAGCGACGAAATCACGCATCGCAGGAGAGAAGTCGCCCTCGAGCGGCAGTCTGGGCGGCTTGCTCTTAGGAATGAGCATGATGACGCGCATCTGCTCGACGTCAGCCAAAGGCGGATTGCCCATTGCCATCTCGTAGATGGTTATCCCCAGACTCCAAACGTCGGCTTTCTGATCGTACGTCTTGCCTTCAGTGATCACCTCGGGAGCCATCCAGTACGGCGTTCCGACAAAAGTGCTGCGCTTGCTGTGGACGCTGCTTGAGGCGAGCGAGGCGGCAACGCCAAAGTCACAGAGCAAGATGCGGCCGGTACTGGTGAGCAAGATGTTGGCGGCTTTGATGTCACGATGGATGATGCCGGACTTGTGCAGGTAGTTGAGCGCCACGAGTGTCTCGCGGACGATGACGGCGCAGTAGCGTTCGGCGATGGGACCGGCCTTCATGAGCGTGCGGACACTGCCACCTTCGGCGAAGTCCATGACGATCCACAGCTCGGGACCTTTGAGCCAGCAGCCCCAGTAGCGCACGACGTTCTTGGACGCTGCTTCGCGCAACTGGCTGAGGAGAGTCACCTCTCGCTGGATGTCACTGACGTCGTCGTCTGGCGTGTCGAGGTTGACGACCTTGAGCGCCACGGCTGCGCCTGTCTCTACATGGACGCCACGGTAGACGGCGCCGTACGCTCCTCGCCCGACAAGCTCGAGTCGTCGATAGACAGAGTTGACAGGTGGGTTTGCGTACGAGGAGCTGTTGCCGCTGCCGCCACGGGAGGGTGGTCCTCCTCCTCCTCCCCTTCGATCGGGAGGGCCACCGCCTCCTGCTGCACCACCTCCGCTACCACCGCCACCCTGCCCTGCACCACCACCACCGCCACCACCGCCGTACACACCATTGCTGCGACCCGCAGGGCTATTGCCACGAGCTCGACCGCCATTGTAGCCATTAGAGGCGCCAGAACCGCCAGCTCCAGATGGAGCTCTGCCACCGTGATCACCGTGTGCCATTACCTGCACTGGCTCTGCGCCACTGAGCGACGCTTGACGGTCACGCGGTCGCGACTTGTTCTCCTTGTGCAGTGTCGGGTGGAGAAGATCAATCAAAGCAGCATACGATCTCTTGGCAAGGCCATGGCGACGATCGCTCTCGGATCGACTGGGAGACTGTGGCTCCACTCGAGCCGGCTCCGCAGACGCCGAACTTGGCTGTTCTACGACGGACTTTGTCAATTTGAGCTCATCTTTTTCAGATGCGCCCGAAGAGTCGGATCTTTGCAGTAAAAGTTCCTGATCGCTTTCCGAGGAGGGAGTGGTTTCCTGCTGCGGAGGGATCTGCGGCAAGTCTTTGGAGAATGACTTGTCTTCGTCTTCTGCTTCGGTGATCTGCGAGAAACGCCAAGCATGGGTTCTGGTTCCCTCGCCGTAAAATCCGAGACCCTGTAGCTTGGGAGACTGTGCAGCGGAAGCGGGTAACGAGAGCAAGGCTGGATTGCTCTTGGGCATGGTATCGTGGCTGGTGGCCTCGAGCTGATGCAGTGTTTGGGAGCGCTGATGGCGCAGTTCAGGTCGGGGTGCCAAACCTAGACTTGTTAGGAGGGCCGAGGAGGAGTTGGAACGGGAGCGGTCGCGGTGTTTGGCGGCATCTGCGGAAGCTTTCAAGCCGACGTCGAAGCTGCCTGCTCTGCGAATGACACGTAGGCCTTTTTTGGTGGCTTGTGCGGCTGAGCGGGCGGCAACCGTGACAACGTCTCCGGATCGTCTGCGCAAGGTCTTGTTGGAAGAGCTCGAAGTCATGATGGCCAGACGGTCAAGGGTGTCCTGATCATCGACCCTCCTCCATGACGGAGGCAGCGTGCTTTCGTCGTGCCAGTCTGTAAACAGCTCGGACTCGCGCAGGGGTGAGCTGGGCATGGGCAGGCGGGAAGCGGTGGTGTCGAAATGCTCATCCTCATCCTTGACGAGGCTGAGGCTTTGTATGCTGTTCTTTGACTGGTGTTTGTGGCCGCGCGTATCGAAGAAAGCCTGCGAGAGCGAGTTGGAGGATTGAGATCGAAGGATACGATGACCGCGCCCAGAAGGGAACGAGTCAAAGCCAGCATCGTACTTTGAGCGCTGTGGGCCGTCTGACTTGCGTCGCTGATGGAGGAAGCGGGGATGATGTGGTCTATCTACGCTAGCGTCCAGGTTGCGGCTGGAATAGAGGAAAATGTCGCCGCTGTTTGGATTCGAGGCTTGTGATCCCTCGGTATGAGATCGGTGCCTTCCACCGTCCTTCCTGCCGAGATCAAAGCCACGGACGCTGCCGCCGATCTTGGCATCGTGCGAGCTCCTTTTGCTCTGCCTCTTGTTGCTGCGGCTCCAGCTGAGACGGTCGCTCATGGCGGAGCTGCCCATTTCGGAGACAGAGACGGAGCTGAACGAATTGCGGTGTGAGGCGGATTTAGGATGGCCAGAGGATGAGATAGAGGAAGAGGAAGGATTGGAAAACGTGGTGCGGTAGAGGCCGGGCGGGCTGAAGGCGGAGGATGTCTCTGTTGAGGGCGACGATTGCGCCAAGCCGCCATATGCGAAGGTGTGGAGCGACTTTTGGTCGACATTGTAGAGGTCGTGCTCTGTTGCGGACCGAACGAGAAAAGTGGGGACATGCGATTCATGTTTTGATGAGGTGGCGAGGTGATTGGTGGATGTCATCAAGGTCTTTGTGGGCGAGCGCGAAGGACCCGCCTCGGCGGATGATGTCCAAAAGGACATTGTCTAGTTATGAGAGCGGGTGAATTGCTTCTAAGAGGTAGACGGTGCAGTATGGTCTGAGTTCCGAGTCAGCAATGCTGCTGCTGCTGCTGCTGCTGCTGCTGCTGCCGAGACGGCCGAGCACTTATGCGGAGAGTAGCATGGTGTCGTGCAAGACAGATGGAGCAGCCAGAGATGTTGCACGTTTGTTACGATGGTGGCTCCGAGTGGCTCGAGAGCCGAAGTCGTTGTCGCCTCGATTAGCGCTGTCGAGGTGGAGAGGCAGCGTTCGAGTCGTCCTAATGTGCTGGTAGAAGCTCCTAGCGTGTTCGCCTGATGATCGAGCGAGGCGCTGAAGCGATTGTTTCCGCGCGCGCTGTTCGAAGAAGGAAGACAGTGGGTTGGTATGATGAGGTTGAAGAGAGCGAGATGGTGGTCACCTTGACGGTGCTGTCGACTGCGCTTTAGCGAAAGGCAAAGTGGGGAAGCGCCTGAACTCACAACATCACACACTGCACAGGCACTTGACCAGTCTCGCTTCGTTGCTCAAGAGCCAACATTGTTTTTCTTTTTCTTTTTCTTTTTCTTTTTCTTTTTTTTTTAAGGTTTTTTGTCACCAAAAAAGCAGGCAGAAATTCTGGTCACAAAAAAGGGTCCAAAAATCATTCGTTTTTTTTGGGATCCATCAAGCGTTCAAGTTCGTTTGCCCCTCATCAACTCCAACGCGCCAACAATCCGGCAAGATAATGGACATTAAGGGTCGATCCGGCTGAGAGTAGCAGTACAGGAGTCTTCGATGAATGCATGCGTACGTTGTTTTGTTTGAGGGAAGACAATCTTCAAGCTTTGATGCCCTGGCCAACGAGGTAGCGGCTGATCTCGTGATACAGCTCCACCTGGTCCTCGAGCGTGAGCTGCGTCACCACCGTCTGCAGCACCGATCCAACCGTCACATGGTACTCTCGGATCAGCGACGAGTAGTAGACGTAAGAGAACAGCCCCATCAGGAACTGGCAGTCAAAGCGATCCGTGAGGCCACCGTGGCCAGGAATGCTGTCGCCAAAGTCCTTGATGTTGAATGCGCGCTTGAAGCCACTGGCGAAGAAGCCACCGAATGGAGCCACCAGGCTGGCGAACGCAGCCATCACCAGAGCATGCAGCTGGAAGGGCGTCCACGGCAGCGCCGAGACACGGTGTCCCACAACCGAAGATGCCAGCGACGCGACGGCCGGGGGCAGCGAGAGGTAGTGCCAGTGGAACACCGGGTTGACCTCGCAGTGCACCTCCTTGAACGCGTTCATGCCCAGGCTCACCGCGGGGCAGATCATGTAGTTGTAGCGTTGGAAGAACGTCGCCCAGCCGTACGCAAAGATCTCGGTGATGACGAGCGCACCCACGAATCCCTCGACCGTCTTTTTGGGGCTGAGGGCGATCAGAGGCGTCTTGCCGAACGTCATGCCGCAGACGTAGGCGAAGACATCGTTGCACACCACCAGCGAGGCAGGCACCCACAGCCAGATGAGGCCCTCGAGGATGTTGTTGACGATAAAGTGGCTCGAGAAGACGATGAGCAGCAACGACATGTGCACCCAGCAGAAAAGGCCGAACTGGTGCTTGAGGTTGCGACGCTTGAGGTTCGAGACGAACGCCATGAACCCAAACACGTACAGCATGAACGAGAGGAAGCGGTGGTGGCGAGCAAAGGGGATAAAGTAGGCGTCGACAAACACAATGTGCTTGAAGTAGTAGATGATCGACTCGCCGTACAGGAAGTAGTTGGCCACGGCGAAGAAGTACCAGCTGAGCGTCTTGCTCCAGAGCTTGTCGCGGCGGCCCTCGAGGCGTTTCTGGATGCGCTCCTCTTCGTCGTCGTCGTCCACCTCGCTGGTGGCAGCGCTGGTGGGAGCCGAAGACATGCGGCTCGAACGTCCTCCTCCGCCCGTGACCGACGGTCTGCCGGGAATGTTGAAGAGCGCGACAATCTCGCGGTAGACGAGCGTTTGCGAGATCATGACGAGCAAGATCATGTACGGATGGCCGAGGAGCAGCAGACCGATGAAGCCTCCAATCATGATGAGCGTGTACAGCGTTCGCTCGTAGATCTTTTTCCACTTTGCCTTGGCGGCGGCTTCAGCATCTTCCTGGCTCTGCTGCGACTGCTGCCTCGACAAAGGCTGACGCTTGGACGTCTCGGGCTGCGATTGTCGCTGCGGAGTCTGAATCTTGACAGTGTCGTTGGATACATGCTTGGGAGCAGCAGAGTTGAGGATCGATTCGGGCAGATCCGATTTTGCCGCAGCGGGAGCCGCCGTCTTTTGCACCGCCTCGGAGCCTTGCTTGGGTGCTTGAGCAGCAAAGGGAGCGGGAGGCGTGGGAACGACTTTGCTTTGCGCACCCAGCTTTTCCACGGCAGCGGAAACGAGCGACTCATGTCCGTTGGTGCCATTGGAGCCGTTGACGCCGTTGGTGGCAGCAGTCGGCTTGGCCGTTTCGTTCGAGGCCGAGGCAGACGACTCGTTCGCCGTCTTGGCCGACTCAGGCTCGGTCTTGTGCGGTGCGGCAGAAGCGATCTTGTCCTTGGCAGCCTTGCTCTTGTTGTCCTTGGCAGGCGAGGAGGCCTTGGCAGCGGATGGGGCCGGCTTGACTGGCTGCGGCTCCTCGACAATCTCTTCCTCGTCGGATTCGATTTCTTCGACCTGGAGCGCCTCAAAGGCGGTACGCGAGGCGAAACGACCTCCGCTGCGCGATGAAGCCATTGTGACTGTTTACCAGAAGAGAGACTATGGACGTCGTGGTCTGGGAGATGGGTCTGGATGGAGGTGGAAAGAAAGCGAGGCTGAAAACGTCTTGCGCTCGTTCTGGTTCAGTGCGGCCGAAATCACGGACGGGCCAATTTTTTGGTGCGATCAGAAACGCTTGTGCGAAGATTATTCACGCGATGCGGCCCGATGGATCGGATTACTCGCTGATGAAAATAATATCAAGCTGTGAGTTTTAGGGATATAACACTCATCGAAAAATCCTTTGCGCTACGCCGCCCGTTCCTCTCGCTGTCTCAGCAAAAAGTTGCAGCCTCGAGCCCTACGTCTAAACATGCACAGCGAGAGGCGTGGACGAGTCGGGGATGAGTCGGGAATGTTGATGATCCCCGTCGCACCAAGCGCTGGAGCAAAGACCGCAGCGCTGACATGTCCTGGCTTGCCTGAGGTGGGTTTGACCTTGCATCTGCCGCAAAAAGACAGCTGCCAGGCCCGACGGTCAAACCAAGCTCGCAACATCAACGCCAGAGCAGCTCAGTGGCAGAGCACCCACTACCGCAGCAACTCTGCCAAAAACCACTCTGGCGCAACGAGAGCGGTGCTTGCCGGCCGCCACCTTGGTGTCGGAGAAAAAAAAAAAAAAAAAAAAAATCCTAGGCGAGGCCGAAGCGAGCGCGAAACAGGGCGCGTCTATTGGCTGCAGCCGGTCGATCAACAAGCAGCTCGTGCATGGCGTGGCGTGTCCCGCAGCTGGGATTCGCAAGTCGCTCAAGCATGCGATGCAGCCCGAATTCTTCTCCCACCTGTTTGCATGGCCGAACGCTTCTGAAGGACGATTTCATAGTTTGACGATGAAGAGGGGTAGGAGGCTCGAACACGATCGAGTGAAAGGAGGGTCAAGCTCGTGATGGAACGTCGTTTTTTCTTTTGACAGCACGACAAAGGGCCGCACTGCGAACTAGGTTCTTGTATTTGGTCTTGGCAGGAGAGGACAAGATGTGATTCGCTGAGGGGTCAGTAACACTTTGAATACCAGTCGCTTGTCGGTTTGACCCCCCTGCAGCAGACACGTACCGATGCCGTCGCTGTAGCCACTGCCGCAGTGCAAAATGCCCCGACGCGCGGTAGATCATCGCACGCGCTCTCGTGGCCTTTGCAGCTTTTTTTTTTTTTTTTTTTTTTCTTCTTCTTTTTTTTTTCCCCCTTCTTTTTCGATAAATTTCCTTGTTTTCGTACTCCGAGAAACAGGCTCTGCCCATCGATACGATCTCATCGGACAGCGCCGACAGGGATGATGAAGGCCAAGAGGCAGGATCAAAGCTTCTCGATTCGGTACAGGTGGGTGAGAGAAGCAAAGCTTGAGCTCACAGCACGGCAGAGCACGGTGCTCTTGAACGATGTCACCAGGGCGCACCGATCGCTTCCACACGGGTTGTCCGCGCCAAGACCAGCGGTCACACGCAGGCCACCTTTTATCCTGTTGATACATCTTTGGAATCAGTGCGAGGCCATCGAAATGCAGGGCAAGGTAAGCTCAATGGTGCATATTGAAACTTTACTGCGTACGATCGCGGCCGAGATTCGTTTGATTGTTGTACCGACATCGCGGCCTCTCATCATGGGACAAGTTGACGCTCGCCCACTCTTCGTCGTCGTTCACACAGCGTCTCCTTTGCGCAGGGCGATCGAGTCACTTTGGCGCTGACCCGAGACCATTCTGATCACTGACTTCCCTCGTCCTCCAACGATCCTCCATCTGTACCGAGAGCGGAGCTTGTCGCTCGACAACTCTATCTATCGCCAATTTTAATCCTCGTGGACAATTTTCTTTAAAAGAAAAGAAAAAAAAAAAAAAGCGATTAAAAGTGAGACAAGACGGCGGCAGGTGATGTGCTGCACTGACCTGTCAAGTGGTGCGCGCGTATTGGTTTTCTTTTTTCTTTTCTTTCTGGTTCTTTTCTTACCCGACCTGCTCGCTTGGGGCTATCAGACACGTAGCGCGTTCCTTTCCACCAAACAAACGCTGTATCTTGAATACCAGTCTTGCTCGGCAGTCTCGCCGAGTGCCATACATTGCTGGATGGCGGGTCGAGAGTGAGGCTGCAATTCCATGCGGATGGACTTGAGGTGCGGAAAGCCCTCACGCGCCTTGGCTAGGATTCTTCACGCTGCACTCGGGCTCGAACCGAGTCATGCGCAACTGAACACACTAAAATTTACAGTAGACCCTAACCAACTTTTTTTTTGGTTTCAAATTTCTTTTTTATCGTCGGAAAGCAATCTGCTCCTGCACATCACCCCTGGCAGACCAGCAGTCGCACAGCCCTCATTCATTGTCCTTTGCTTGCTCTCGGCCCGCCCGAACCCCCTGCGTAGCCGTGAGAGCGCGTGATTGGTGGCGCTCCGCGTCCAACTGCATCCAAGTGCCAAATGCTGCTGCTGCTGCTGCTCTGTTCAAGGGATGGCTTGCTCAGCCTTCGTCCCTTTTCTTTTCTCTTGCTTTCGAGCTCGATAACGGAGGAGGAGGAGGAGGAGCAGCAGCAGCAGCAGCAGTGAGCCGCGCTGTTCCGCGTCCTGCTCCAAACGGCACGCAGCCTACAGTATCACAGCTCTCTCGACTTCATTTCAGCGCCTGCTCTCTGCCCACACGCACGCATGCATGAGCGAAAACACACGCACACGCTTTTACTCCTGCAATTTGGGTTCAAATCAACCCACTCTGAAGCCCAATGGCACAATTCGCACACAGACTGACAGCGTAGTGGAACGGAAAGGGGCTGCCGACAGCGAGCCACGCTTGCATCCGTTTGAAGAGCACCACAGAAAGCCAGCGAAGCGTCCGCCAAAAAAAAAAAAAAAAGGTTGAGTGCCCTTTCCCTTTCTTGTGCCGCACCTCTCCCCTTTTTCTTTTTGGCTGAGGCGCAGCTCCTTTATAAAGTCGACTGTGCACCAACGCCAGCCTTTCCTCCTCTCTGCAACAACTATCTCGTCCTTATCGACACTCCCTCACACGCACTATCATCCATCACCACCCTTCGATCTTTGTTCAACCTCAACCTCATCCTACATTCACCATGTCTGCCGCTCCCGAGACCACTCCTGCCGCCGCCGCTCCCGTCGAGGAGGTCGCCGCTCCCGTTGTTGAGGAGACTCCCGCTGCCACCGAGGCTGCTGCCGCCCCTGTCGAGGAGGCTGCTGCTCCTGTCGAAGCTGTAAGTGTTTTCCTTTCATCTTAGATGGGCTCCTAATCACATCGCTGCCGCTTCCGCACCATTGAGCCGTGCTGACCATCTTGACATTCACTCTATACATCATCTCTCTCTTCATACCTACAGGCTGCCGCCGCTCCTGTCGTAGAGGAGGCTGCCCCTGCCACGGAGGAGGCCGCTGCTACCGAGGCTGCCCCTGCCATCGAGGAGGCTGCTGCCACCACCGAGGAGGCCAAGCCTGAAGAGGCCGCCGCCGCTACCGAAGAGTCCGCTAAGGAGGCCACCACCCCCAAGAAGGAGAAGCGCCAGTCGTTCCTCGGCAAGCTCATCGGTGCCTTCAAGGAGAAGACTGCCAAGAAGGAGAAGGCCACCACCCCTACCAAGGAGGAACCCGCCGCCGCCGCTGCCGCCGCCGCTGCCGAAGACGCTGCCCCGGCTGAGGAGGCTGCCGCCCCCGTCGAGGCCACCGAGGAGGCTGCTGCCCCTGCTCCTGCTGCCGTTGAGGACGCCCCTGCTGCTGTCGAGGAGGAGGCCGCCGCTGCTGAGGAGGCTAAGGACGTCAAGATCGACGAGGCCGCCAAGGGTGATGCTCCCGCTCCCGATGTTGCTGCGCAGAAGATCAAGCTCGGTCGTCGTCTGAGCGGCAAGTTCGGTGCCCTCTTCCACAAGCAGTCCAAGAAGACTGAGGAGAAGCCCGCCGAGGAGAAGGCCGAGGAGGCCGCCGCCCCTGCCGAGGCCGAGGCTGAGGCTGCCGCCCCTGCTGAGGAGCAGGAGAAGGTCGCCGAGGACGTCATTGCCGCTCCCGCTCCCGCCGCCCCGGTCGCCGTTGCGCCCGTCGCCGCTGCTGCCTGAAGCGCTTCTCTCCCCACCTCCTGACGATACACCTGTTCCGGATTCTTTTGCATGCCCTCTTTCCGTTTCCGGGTCCGCGGCTCTTGTGATTCTCTCTTGTCCTCTGCTTGCTCGTGTGGTTTCCAGAGTGGTAGCTTCACTCTCGCCACCACCGGGCTTGACTATACCCCCCGAACTCGACAAGGTTCGATCATGCAACGATGATTCCCCCGCTTCGCGCCAAAGCAACAACAAATACCACCTGCACTTCACGCCTCTAATAGATGGCCTCTAACCACTTGTGGTAGGGGTCTAACGATTCCCACAACCCCCAACTTTTCTTCCGCTCGATTTGCGTTTGTCGCGATTGAATGTCAATAATGTCTCCTCTGTGATGTGTGTGTGGGAGGGGGGGAAGTGGTGAGGCGGTGTTGGTGTGGGATGTGCGGTGGAGTGGAGAGGTTGTGGGCGGGATGGTGAGAGAGACGAGATGGTGCGAGTGATTTGGCGTGGGTGAGATTCAAGGTTCGATGTGGAAGGGCCTGCATGTTCCAGCACGTGAGTCGACCTTTGGACAGCTGGGCTTGCCTGTCCAGGCCGAAAGGGGCTGCAGCACACGCTCTGTCACTGTGTCACACTGCAACGCTGTCACACTGTCACACGCTGTCGCTGACTCTGTCAAGCACACACGATGCGCACACACAGCCGCGCGATGAAAGTCCAAGGGTACAAACAAAGATAACGACATCAGGAGAACAAAATACCGGAGCAGGCGTTCGAAGGGGAGCACTCCAACAGATCGATCGTACAATCGACATGAGAGTGATAAAAGAGGAAAGAAGTTTCGAAAGAAGAGGTATCTATTCAGAACGCACAGCCGTCCAGCTTATGCTGACCGCAGCAGTGGCTTCGTCAGGACCCAGATTGAGGCGGGGGCAGCTGGAAGTCCGCCAGATCACGCAGGCCCTCGGACGTCCTACGCTTGCGCGAGCCTTCCCCGCCCAACTGCCCCAACGCCGACGACGAGTTGTTCGCCCCCGCATCACCGCTGTCGTTCGCCTGCACCAACGGCGTAAACGAGAACCACGTCGAGTCCGCCGGCGACGGACCCTCCAGTCCGTTGCTCGGCGCGAACGGACTCGACGCTGGATAGCTGCCGCCGTTGTAGCTCGATGCCATGCCACTGTTGTTGCTATTGTTGTTGGTGCTACTGCTCGGGCCCTGCTGCGGCTGCTGTCCTTGTTGCGACTGACCCGGCTGCTGCTGCTGTTGACCCTGCTGCGACTGTGACTGCGCCTGTTGCTGCGACGACGACGGCAAAGATTGACCCTGTTGCAGAGGCGTACCCTGCGCCTGATTCTGGTTGAGATTGTGCTGCGCTTGCCCAGGCATCTGGTGCTGAGACCCTTGCTGAAGATTGGCGTACATGCCGCCCCCGAAGCTGCCGTACGCATTGTTATTCGCTTGCCCTGGTTGCTGCTGCTGCTGTTGCTGCTGATTCTGCAACAGCGTGTACGCGCCAGGAATGCTTCCGCCAAACGGATGATTGTTCTGCTCCATCTGGTAGGCGCCCATGCCCATGTTGACCTGCCCGTTGTTGGTATTGCTGGGGCTCGCAAAGGCGTTGGCGTCAAATCCAGGGATGCCGGCAAAAAGCGCGGCATAATCCGCATTGCCAAAGTTGGCGAATTGAGCCAAGTTGGCGGCCGACAAGTCCTGCCCTTGAGCCGGGAACGGCATCGATTGCGGACCGCCGAGATGTGGCACGCTTTGTGCCGTACCCAGAGGCTGAGGCGTATTGTTCTGCAAAAAGGCGAGATTGGCAAAGTTCTGGTTGGCCATGCTAGCTTGCGCGTTCTGTGCCTGATCTTGCATCGATTGGGCGGGCTGCTGCTGCTGCTGACCCTGACCACTCAAACTTAGGTTCGAGTCGTCGCCAGAAAGACCGAGATTGCTGGGCAAGGCGCTGTTGCCCTGCGACGTCGCACCGACAAGCGGCAGGGGATCGCTAAAGTTGAAATTGTTGGCCAAGGGGCTGCCATAGTTGTTGGCGGCCTGGTTGAGACCGAGACCGAGCGGTGAAGTGCGCTGACTGTGGTTCTGATGCGCGTGCGAGCCTTGGATGAGGTAAGGTGGGTTGGTGGTGTGGGACGAGGTGCCAAACTTGGAGCTGACGGTGCGGACGGGCGAACCGTGGATGCTGCTGGGTCCTGCACTGCCTGCGCGACTGTGTGCGTTGTTCTTGACGACATTGGCGACGCGACCGGTCTTCCAGGCTTCTTGGGCCTCGGGGCTGAGCGTCCACCAGCTGCCCTTTCCAGCGGCGCTGCTGGGGCGTGGCACCTTGACAAAGAGGTTGCCTTTGATCGAGAGGGTCGACTTGATGCGGTTCTTGACACGCGCCTCCCAATCCTTGCCAAAGGCCCACTCGCGGATCTCGGGGAACTTGGAACACATGCCCTCGAAAAGGTCCTGGATGACGAGACGGCCACTCTCGCTTTCGGCGATGGTCTGGCAGATCATCTCGCTCCAATTGAGTCGCTTGCCCGTGATGGCGCTGGCGGCTACGCGCGAGTTGCCACCTGGCGTCGAGGTTCCAGTGCCGGGAAGGCGGCGTGGAGTAGCGCCAGGAGACGAGGCAGCCGAATTTGGCAGACTGATCGAGTAATCGGAAAGGGCAGAGCTGAGTGTGTGTGGGTTGAGATGGGCGGGAAGGGCGGCGGCGCCTCCCGTGGCAGCATACTGGGAGAGCTGAGCATTGGCATAGGCAAGTGCCGAGGCTGTGTAGGCACCTGAAGGTGAAGCGGGCGCAGTCAAGGAAGAGCCAACGATGGGATGCGAGAATTGGTTGTTTGGGTTGTGGCCGATGGCGGGGCTATTTGCGTCCGAGCCTTGGTAGGAGGACATGGTGGCGTTCATGTCCATGTCCACTGTGGTGCGTTCCGAGCAGAAAGAGCGCTAGGAGTTGAGGAGGATCGCGTTGACCGATGGTGAAGGCAGAGAGAGAAGTCGAGCGGATTCGTTCCGGGGTAAGGGCGACGAGATGTGACCAACCTGTTCGACGTGGATGATGCGGATGCGGTTGCGACACCGGTGTAACGATCTTGCCGAGGGAATGCGACGTGGCGCTGTGTTGCTTTGGATGGGGAGCAGGAACCGATGCGGAGAGACGCAGAACGGATTGTCGAGAGCGATGGTCCGCACAAAGCTTGAACGGAAAGTTCGCGGGTCCGAGAGAGTGAGGCCCAAGCGTCTTATCTCTGCGGTGGCTTGTTGGTGGTGTGAGGTGAACTAGATGCAGTCGGAATATGCCGTGAGCAGCCGGAGCTGATGCGAAAGAAGAGTGAGCAACTTCGAATCGGATGTGGACAGAGGGTGTGCAGTGAAGTGAAGGAAAGGAAAGGCAGCCGGATGGAGCGTTGCAAGGTAGATGCACCGCCGTCGGATGGGCCGTTCTCGAACGGAATGCAAAAGCGTGACCAAAGAGAAGGAGCGAGCCGATGCTGGTGACTGTCGGATGGATTCAGAATCGTCGGAACGGGCGAGTGGTTGGTGGTGAGAATGATGGGACGAGAACGGGAAGAGACGAGAAGAGATGGAACGGATCTAACGATAGCGGCACCTGGAATGGCTGAATGTGTGTGACTGACTAGCGTAGCGCGGATCACAGAGGCGAAGGCCGAAGGCGAGAACACGAGACGGGCACGCAAAGCGTAACAGGCGGGCCAAGGCGAGAGAGCCTGAGGCGATCGTCCGTGAGGCAGAGCCGAGAACACGCAGACGCAGTGGCAGACGCAGAGAGACGCAGAGAGACGCAGACGCGGGGGCTTGCTTGGGCGCACCAGCTAAGGCACGAGCAGCAGAGGAGCGCCGCCGCATTTTTCGTGTGGAGCAGCAGCAGCAGCAGCAGCAGCAGCAGACAGGCGCGAGGCGGCAGCGGCGTTGTCGTTCACGACGTGACTAGCCAGCCAGCCAGCCTTTTCGAATGACAACCCAATTTAGGACTCACTGCGTGCTGTGCTGTGCAGTCGAGGTACAGAAAGTGCGGTTCAGGGCGACAGTCGCAGCAGCAGCAGCAAGCAACGCTCAACTCGAAGGTCGAGGCCCACACAGCGACGCTTTGGAATCAAGCTCTGCACCGCCCTGAGAGAGGAAGGCGCTTCGACGGTCGGTCTCTTTTCTGTGTCACAGTCACTTACAGCAGCATCTCATCTCATTGGATCAATCGAGGTTGAAAGCCCGTCATCGCAGTACCAGCGCCCGCTTCAAAAATAAAAATAAAAATAAAGGTCACCCTGCAGCAAATTTGTAGTCCACCATACAAAGGCCTTTGAATTCAAGACTTGAGCTGCTTTTGGCGGGCACTCAAGCATTTGTAGTTGATGCTTCAAAATGACCCGCGGCTCGAAGTCCACTTTTTTGAATTGAAAAGCGCTTGCAACCCTGTACCGCTCCTTGGGTGACTGACGCTCAGGTGCTCTCGGTTCGGCAGCGTGGGCATCGTCCTCATCAGCGTTCAAACGTGGTTTTGTCCATTCGATTCGGTGATAGCCGGCGCCTTGGTGTACGCCTCGAGGCCGTGCGAGCACTTGATCACGCTCGGCAAGCAATGACGACGTCGCACGTCGTGATCTTGATGGGGCCTTGCATACGCAACTCGACCCTGGCTCGTAACGTGGCAAGTAGGGCTCTCGATGCAATCGGACCCGCTCATCGCATCTGCCACCGAGACGATCCCGGTTGGCTTGTGGGTGCTCCTTTGTAGAGGAAAAAAAAAAAAAAAAAAAAAAAAAAAAAAAAAAAAAAAAAAAAAAGCCGGCTACAAGAGTGCTCGGAATCAGCCACCAGGCAGGATCCGCATTTGTCTAGATCCTGAAAGAGCTCCCGAGCAAACAACTTCAAAGCATCGGAAGCACCCGAGATTCACTGGCTGGAACCGCGACGAGGCTTCTTTTTACGACCCTGTCTGCTAGAAGAACACAGCGTGACAGCTTGTCGGTGGATCAAAGCGTTCACGTTGGTCGCCAGCTTGTGGAGGTGTCAACCAAAAATCCGGACGGAGACAAAAAAAAGGAAAAAAAAAAAGAGCGAAAGTGACGACACCCACGACCTTCGAGCTGAGCAACAGCAACAAAGAAGACCCTGACTTCCATCTCGTCGCTCTGGCATGTTTCTTCGCTGTATGCATCCATCTTCAATCACCTCATTGTCATCGCCGTCGTATACGAATTTGCCGCTCAAGTGCGCCATCGGATCCGCCGAGACGCTTCTCACCACATCAACGACGGCACTTCCGACTCCTGGTTCACACGGTCTCAAGCAATCAGTCGACTCAGCAGCATCGAGCTCATGAAGCCATCTACCGCCCTTTGGCCTCAACACCGGGCCTCACTGTCCTGAAAAGCTTTCTTGCTCGCTGCTGCTGCTCGTCTCTCTTTTTTTTTTTTTTTTTTTCGGATACGCGCGCAAGTCAGGAATGGGAAGCTACCGCTTTGTGCTCGTCAAACCTGCGGCTAGGCCAGCCTATCCACTGTTGGGCGTGCTTCCCTTTCCAGCAACCATCCCTGTCCAGGCTCTGCTCGTGCTCGCCACCGTCATTATCGTGCTGATCGCCTTGGCCGCCTATAACGACATGCTCAAACCAGGCTTGCAAGCTGCATCGCGCCTCCATCCATATACCCCTCCCGCATCTGGCTCCGACAAACCGCAATCATTACGGAGAGCTCGCTCAGCTGGTTCCACCTCTTCATCGCGAGCATCTTCAGTATCAAGAGCACGCTTGTCCAATCCGAGATACAAGGGCCTTCGCAATACAGGCAACACGTGCTTCTTCAACTCCACCCTACAATCCATCTCATCTCTCTCGCTCTACCGCAAGTACCTCTACTTTCTCGTGCAGCAAGCAGAACGTTGGGATACGCCCACTCCCGTCATCGATGCATTGCTCGAGCTCATTGAGGAGCTCGCTACTCCAGCAGACCGCAATGCCGCCATCAACCCCGTGCAGTTGGTGCGTGCACTTCAGAACCTGCCCTCTTCGTCAATAAGGAGCTTGGTGGGTGCTCACCAGCAACAGGATGCCCACGAGCTGTTTGCACTTCTCAACGAGGCGGTCGATTCCGAGGCGAAAGCGATCCAGCATGAACGTTGTAGTGCGCTCGACACGGAGCAGGCTGGGCTTCGAGCGCTCATGGCTCCTTCGCTCTCTTGGAGTGGCAGGGGTGTCTACGCAGATCCAGCACACGCTCAAAACAAAAATACGCTCAACGGCACGTCGAATGCATTGCACATTCTTGGCATGGCGCCAGACGACGGCTCGACTGCCTCGACAGATGTGCCAACCACAAGCAGCGACGATACGCTGATGATCTCGCCGTTCGACGCGCTCTTGGCGCAGCGCACCATCTGCCTCGACTGCGGCTACTGCGAAGCCATCCGCCACTTTTCCACTTCCGAGATATCACTCTCAGTGCCCGCGTTCAACGTGCGAACGCGCACCTCGGAAATCACCGGCACCTCGGCCTGCTCGCTCCAAGAGTGTCTCGCGCTGTGGTCCGACTTGGAACAGGTGGACTGGATCTGCTGGAACTGCACCCTGCGCAACACGCTCCACTCAATCCAGGCAGACCTTGCAGCCAAGGCTCCGACTCCCGCAGCAGCTGTCAAGCAGAACGGATCTGCCGCCGCTGTCAATGGCGACGCAGCATATACATCTACAAACAGCAGCAACAGCAGCAGCTTGACGCCAGCCAAGAAGAAACGACTTGCGCAACTCCGGTCGAAAGAAGCCAAGCTGCAGCGCATCCTGCAGTCGGGTCTGTCGGAAGACGAACTGCGACAGGCCAGCGATGACGCCGCTTCGCCCTGGCACAATGTGCTCAACAACGTCCCGCTCAAGAAAACCATCAGCCGGCTGTCCACCAAACAGATCATGATCTCGCGACCACCGCGCATCCTGGCGCTGCACCTCAACCGCTCTTCGTACTCGGCGTCCTCCTGGGCGCCCGCCAAGAACAACCGCCACGTGCTGTTCCCCGAATACCTCGACCTGGCCGACTTCACGCTGCAGGGCAGCATCTCGCTGGACGGGCGGCGAGCGATGAATTCGAGCACTTTATCGAGTGCGCGTGAAGCCGGGGGCGAAGGGAGGGCCGAATCGGTGTACCGTTTGGCTGCGATTGTGGTGCACTACGGCTCGCACTCGTTCGGGCACTATATTGCGTTCAAGCGTGTTTCGGAGGCGGCGGCGGGGTATGATGGGGTCAACGAGGCAGGTGGGGAGGATGGCTGGTTGCGCATCTCGGATGAGAGCGTTACGCGGGCGACGATTCAGCAGGTCAAGCAGGAGAATCCGTATATGCTGTTTTACGAGCTGATGCCGTCGCGGACGCAGGTGTTGCAGCAGGAAGGAAAAGTGGAGATGCCGGAGGGAGGCGTGGATTATGCGACGTTGCAGAGGGCGATCGCTGGTGCCATGGCTGCCAGTGGTGACAATCATGTGCAGAGTGCAAGTGGTGACACGGTGGACGACGTGGTGGAGTCAGCTACAGCGAGAGCGAGTCCGGCACCGCCGAGCTCGTTGAGGATCCGGCCGAGGACTGTGCATCGCTGGAGCACTCCGCCTGTTGCCTAGCGTTCAGTGCCGGACTTCACTGTTGAGCAGCCGCGCAACACGATACATTCACATTGCTCATCGCAGCTCTATCCACGCCGAACGATTCCATGCCTGATGTTGCACGCAACAGAGCTTGTCCGTCGATGCAAGAGTGGTATATAAACAAAATCGCCCCGCCCCCCCCCAATCACCACGGCTGCGGCGGCGACGCCTGCTGAGCACCTTGCGACTTCCGATCGCGCTCCTTGGACGCCTTGGTATCGACCTTGACGAAATCCTCGTTCGCCTCCGCTGCCCCTGCCGCCCCTGCCTCCTCCTTATCCTTCTTAACACCCATATAGATCTCACCCACAATGCCCAATGCCTGCGCCCTCAGCCGCTGCGTCTCCTTGCCGATCCCCGAATCATACAGCACCGCCTCGCTCACCTCCCTGATCACGCTCTCGACCTCCAACTTGGCGCCCTTGAAGAGCGCGCGCATCCCCTTCTCGGCCGCCTGCTCCTCCAACTCCCGCTTCCGCTCCACCGTAATGCCCGACTCTTCGGCCTTAGCCAGCTCCTCGAACACATTCTTCAGCTCCAACGCCGCCCTTACCGTCGAGACCGTCTCCCTTACCACGTGTATACTCGACGCCGCCGAGTGGAACACGCCTCCGAACGAACCCAAAAACCCCGTGCTGGCCAAATAGTGCTTGCTCTTGGCCGAATACACAAAGCCGACGGCGTTGAGCAGCTCGACGCCGTACGACTCGTGCTTGAGCTCCTCGGCCTCCAAGCGGGTGATTTCGCGGAAGCTCTTTTCGACTTCTTTTTCGAGGATGGGGTCGTTGGCGTTGCGCACGCTTTCCGTGTAGATGCTGAGTTTGCGGATGAGTTTGTCGACGAGTTTGGCGACGCGTTCCTGGCGCTGTTTCTCGCGCTCGGCGGCTTGTTTGCGTTCCTTTTCTTCTTTGGCTGCTTTCTGTTCTGGTGTTAGGGTGGGTTTTGTTGAGGAGGAGGATGCGGAGTCGGCGCCTGGTTCTCCGTTGGTAGCGGCGGCGTCGTCGCCGTTGGCCTGGCGCTCCAAGTCGTCCGAATCCTGCTGCAGCGCCTCCTTCATATCCTTGCCAATCGAAATCGTCCCGATGATATCCGCGAACCGCTCCCCGCCGAAGAGCGACCCGAACACCTCCTCCGGATCCACAAACCCGTCCTCGGGCGTCAACCCGGGCGTGCTCGCCCCAAACTCGTTGTACTTATGCCTAAGCTCCGCATCCGACAACACATGGTACGCCGTCGCCAGCGCTTTGAACTTCTCCTCCACCTCCGGATCGTTCGGGTTCTTGTCCGGATGCAACTTGATCGCGAGCTTGCGATACGCTTTTTTGATCTCGTCGATCGTCGCGCTGGCAGGAACGCCGAGGATGTCGTAATACGCCATGTCGAGCGGATTGTCGTCCGTGCCGATGCGCCGTTTGCGCGCCACGTCTCTGCCGCCGGATTTGCGCGCTTCGCGTACGAGCTTGGTGGCGCCAGCGGGCTCGAACTGCTTGTTGCAGCTGCAGCATGTGACGGTGAAGGATGTTTCCTGGGAAGGGAGGGCGGCGAGGTCAGAGGTGGATGGCGGGAGGTATTCGATGGATGCGCGGCATGCTGTGTAGGGGCACGAGACGGAGACGTAGGGTTGTTTGGGTCGAGAGGAGAGGTTGAGCGACGACATGATGGGAGAATTGCCACTGGCAGGGGGATGGTGGAGAAGAGTGTTGTTGTTGGGGAACGACGATGCTGTCAAGGGCAAGGTGAACTTTTTTTTTTTTTTTTTTTTTTTTTTTTTTTTTTTTTGTTGTTGTTGTCGCGTGAGTGCCGAGAGTTGCTGAGTCTGCAGGCGTTGCACGAGTCTCGACTGGGTGAGCGTGCGTGATAACTAAGCCAGTCAAATTTTTCTTCGGATTGCGGAAGTGTCAAAATTGCGATTTTTATTCTATTTTATTTTATTTTATTTTTTTCCCCTTCAGAAGCTTCCAAAACAGGCCTCGACAATGGCCGCACAACAACCATCTATAACGCACTACCACCATCACTCACATCTTCACACAATGAAACCACCCAAGCGCTCACCCTTCCTTCACTCGCGCCACGCCGACCTGCTCGCCGTCTACCGCAACCTCTATTTGGACCCACACCGCCCCTTTAGCGCCGTCGAGCGCCACCATGCGCTCTCGACCGTCCAGCTGTGGATCAACCGCTCCGCATGCCCTTTTGCCGTCGAGACCACCGCCCTGCTCGTTCAGAGCGTCATCCTCGATGAGACCATGCAGCAGATCGCCGCTTCCGCGCTGGGCGAGGCTTCGGCGTCGTCGCCGCGCTATGCGCTCGAGCAGATGGGAGGAGGCGCCGAGCTGGGCGTCAGGCTTAACTACAGTCTGGCGCTGACTCGGTTTGTGAACAGCGTGGTGGACTCGCATCAGACAGGAGGGTTCGCGCAGTCGATCGCGGCGATTGCTGCGAGGATTGGGCTGCCGCAGTGGTTTGTCGAGATTCGACATGCGGCTACGCACGAAGAGTTGCCGAGTATCGGGGTTTGTAGGCAGGCGGCTGGAGCTGCGCTTGCGTGGCTGCACCGTCACTTTTGGGTGCCGCAGCTGTTTGAGGGTCCGAGTGCGAGTCACGTCACGCACGACCGCGCGCAGAACGATGGCGAGGCGATGGACGTCGACCGGCCCGAATCTTCCTCCGCCGCCGCTGTCCAGGCCAACGGTGCACCCTCGACTAGCAACATTTCCGCCTCTGCCAGCATCGCCGAAGCAGAGCAACAAGCAGCAACACGAACCAAGGACCGCCGCAAAACCCTCTCCGACCTCCGCCTCGCACTCAAATCGTACCGCGAGCTCGCCAAGAAAGTGACACGCGATCGCAGCCTCGCCAACAAGTCGAAAGACGACTTCCGCAGGCTGTACAAGCAGCTGGCTGGGTGTGTGCAGCGTCTCCGCACTTTGGAGCCGGGCTACACGGCGCAGCTGATCGAGACGCGCACTCAGGGCAAGGATGACGAGACGAGGGGCGCGGTGGTGATGGATCCGGACGAGGTGGACGAGTGCACAAGGGCGGCGCTGGCGGTGTTGGTGGATGAGATCGTAAGGCCGGGCGGGCTGGTGCCGCTGGGGAGGCGCAAGCGGGTGTCGGGGGACGCGAGGGGCGAGGCGGTCGTGCTGCCCGCCGAACTTGTGGCGACGTGGTCGCCGTTGCTGGGATATTTGCGCGATACATTTGGGCCGATCTTTGGGCAGATTTTGGTGGAGGAGCTCGTCGATGCTGTCATTCACGAGCCGAGTCACGACGAAGCTATCTCGGCAGAGCAGGACGACGACGACGACGATCCAAGCAGCCAAACGTGGAAACCGTCCGCACACGTCAGCGCCAGCTACCGCACCACAGCCGAAGCCTGGATCCGGTACCTCGTCACCACCGTCCCTCCCGCATCAAACACCGGCACTGTGGCGACAATGAGACCGCCGCCCACAACGCTCATCACGGACACCGAGGTGGTCGCGATGTGTCTCGGTGTACGCTCGACGAGGTCTGTGTCGGTGTTGGAGTTCCTGTGCGAGCGGAACGCCGAGTTGCGGGCGAGGGTTGGGCCGTTGGTGGCTGTGTTGCGGGTGGCGGGTTTCGTTGCTGCTCAGGGCGGGGTGGATGCGATCGAGAGTAGGGCAGAGGAGGAGGAGGAGGGGGAGGAGGACAAGTCCGGGTTCGAGTCGCACTTGGAGGTTATGCAGAGGCGGTTGGCCGAGATGGAGGCGGCGGCGGTGGCGGTGCAGCAGGATGGTGGCGAGCAGCAAGCGCAGGAAGATGGCGAGGATGGGGATTCTGCGAGGCCGGCTACTGACGTCGTACCGGAGAGCGGTGATGGCGGGGTAGAGTCCAACATGCCTACGGGATGGAGGCTGGCAAGCGCAGAGTGGAAGCCGACGCCGTTCGGATGCCTCGATGGCAAGATTCCCAACCTGATGGTCATCTAGGACAACAGCAGCTCGACTGTGGACACGCCGTACTCAATTCGTACTGTTTGTGCAACCTGTATCAATAGCATTCGAAGAGTGATCGTTGGGTGTGCGAGCAAAGCAAGTCTGCGGAGAACATCACCCGGCCAGCCTCACAGAGCGCCGTCCGCTGCCTGGCGCCCGTACTCACACAAGAGAACCCTCGCCCTCACAAACGAGAGAACTCGGTCCACGAACAAGAGAACCCCGCCTCACAACCGAGAAAGACAAGCTGAGCACGCGGGTGAATGTTTCGCACCCAAGGCGTCGAGATGAAAAGCAATACAGATGTAGCGAGCAATAACGAATGGAGCATGGCCAAGTCTCGCAAGAAAGGAGGTGTGGTTGCGGGAAGGTGATAGAGGGCAAAGTTCAGTCGTCGGTCTTGGCCGCTTTGCTGTCCTCGTCGTTGCCCTCGTCGTCGGCTTTCCTCTTGCTTCCTGCGGCGGTTTCGTCGTCGTCTTCCTCGTCTTCTTCGGCGGCTTCCTCGTCGTCGTCGTCGTCGGCGGCTTCTTCGTCCTCCCTGTGTGTCGCAAGCGCGTTGCAGGAGAAAAGCGGAACGGGGTGAGGGTGAGTTTAGCTATACGGATGGAAGGGGGAATGGGTGGGAAAGGAGAAACTTACTCTTGCGGCGCCTCCTCCTCGGCATCTTCGTCAACCTCGTCGTCGTCGCCCTCTACGACCGCAGCGTCGTCCTCGTCCTCGTCATCAACGCCTGCCGCCGCCGCCTCATCGTCGTCCTCCTCGTAGTCGCCCTCCTCGTCGTCCTCCTCGTCTTCCTCCTGCACAGCACAGCCCAAATCGCACATTCACACAGTAGATGCTTTCGTCAGTAAGTTCTACTCAACCAGATTCCTGAGGTAAAGATGGCGTGCTTACAAAGTCTTCGTCCTCCTCGTCCTCCTCGTCCTCGTCGGCGAGCTCTTCAGCGGCGTCCTTCTCGGACACCTTGGCGGCGTCGCGCTTGTTGTCCTTGACCGATTCCTCGATCCCGTTCGCTTCGGAGGCGTTCGTCTTGGCGGCTGCGTCGGTCATTGTTGTGCACGAAAGTGTGGATGTTCGAAGGGACAAAGGTGGGAGGCGGGTGGGCTGGAATCTGTGGATGCAAGCGGAGGGGGATTTTTATAGAGCGAGAGGTGGTTGCTCGTGTATACGGCGATGCTTGTAGTTAGATGGTGGTTGATGGGGAAAGTACAAGGATGGAGGGTCGAGAAGGGTTCAAGAGAGGTGCCGGCGACCAACGGCACCAGAGCGGCTGCTGGGGTGGAGGAGCACGGCTCTCACTTTCCCAAAACGGGCGGGCAGCCAGTATGCAGGTCGCAACTCCCTCACAGCAAACACACTCTACGCCGTCGCACCGCCCCGGACGCGAAGAAATCCCTTGCCCACTGACCGCCACAGCGAAACGCGACACTTTGGCGGTTCATTTTCCACACTCTTGGAGGCAAAAGTTGCATGGCCCCGCAGTGCCAAATTTGGCATGACCGGCGAAAAAAAAATCAGCAGGCTGGTCTGAGCGCTTTACTGGACGCGTTTACATCAGAGCGCGCACTGACCACACTGCACCGATGCGGAGCAGCCTTTTCCTCGCGAGCAAGGCAGGCATGCAGAAATGCCAAAAATGGGAAAAAACAAAAAAACAAAAAAAACAAAAAAAAAAAAAAAACAAAACAAAAAAACTACAACTTCTATATTTCCCTTTCTGGTTCTCTGCGCGATGATGTCTGCTGCTGCTGCTGCTGCTGCTGCTGCTGTGCTGCCAAACAGTGCGCCTCAGCCCGATCGACCGATCTTGATCCCGATCGTGCAATGTAGTCGCGGGATGTCGACAACGTCCGATCCTTCTGCTACACGGCACACATGGCTCGCTCGAATCTGGCACGCCTCGACTAGGCCGCCCGAGGTTGTGCAGGAGACCAGGACCGCTTTGCAGACCACATCGACAACGTTTGTTGGCGGGGCCAGCGTTTGAACGCCTAGCATTGAACACCGAACCATGCGTTCCTCCCAACTCGACACGGTCGAAGAGCAGAGGAGAGCCGTGAGCCAGACACGACTGCATCTGAGTGAGACTGGTCAGCTGCAGGCGACGTATACGCTGGTCGTCATGCTACAGAGTGGTGCGCTGAATGGCTAGGACGGCCAGCAGACCTTGACTGAGATCAGGAGACTGCAGGACGAGGTTCGATGGCCATGTTCAAAGTCCACAGGTTTGAAAAGCTTGTTTCAAGAGACCCTCTCGACCGGCTCGTGTCGAACGACTGGTCTGCAAAGACTGGTCTCGACGGACCTGCTCGACGGACTGGCTCAACAGATTGATTCGAAAGGCTTGTCTCGAAAGTCTTCTCTCGAGAGACCGCTCTCGAAAGACCTGCTATAAAACCCGGTCACCAAAGACTCGTCTGGAAGACTAATCTCGAAATGCTGATTCGTAGGAGAGAGAGGGGACGCTGCTCGACAGACCGTTTCAAACGTCTGATCCGTACAAGAGCATGTGCGCTGCAGAGAGCTGCTCTGTCAGCTGCTTAATGCTGTTCGCAACAGAGTCTGACAAGAACAAAGAGAGAGACAGAGAGACAGAGAGCGCAGAAGTCACACTCACCACCCCTTCTCACGCCACTCAAGCCCTTTCAATCCTCCTCTTCGCTCAATATGGCCCTCCCACACCCTCTTTTTCCCGCTCACCCCCCTCCGTCTCTCTCTCCCGGTCATCACATCAAGAAACGAGGGTATGATTCTTCATCTGGTGTGCGTGCAAAAAGAAAACTGTCCTGCTAAAAACAAACGAACGACTGCTAAAAACGACAAATCAACCCCTCTGCGACTGAGGGGGACTGAACATGATCTCGGGAACGTACGACTTTGGCAGATGCGTGGTCGACAAGTGCGGGCTCTCCGGTGGAGTGGGCACGCCGCTGGAAGCATGCGAGTGGAACCCGGGCGAGGGCGGGGCGAGCATGGGCATGGATGGCAAGAACGGCATCTGCGGCGTTGCGAAATACGGCATGGGCACCTGAAGCGCACCGGGGTGGAACATCATCGACGGGCTAGGGGGAGGCAGCATGCCCATACCCATCTGCGGGGGAGCACCGAAGCCCGCCATCGGCATGCTCGGCATCGTCGGCAACCCACCGACCATCGACGGCGAGGCAGGGAAGCCCGAGTGCGCACCCCAAGTACCCATCGACGGCGAAGCCATCATGCCACCACCGCCCAAACTCAGGACGGACTCACGACGCGCGTCGCGCCCGGGACCGGATCGAGAGCGCACCGAGCTGAAGCGCACATCGTTCCCGACACCACTCGGCATCTCGGCCAGCCACTCGGCAGGAGCCTCACTCCGCCGACGAGAAGTACGAGGCATGCGCACACTACCGTCCATCGTCATGCGACGGTCGGCAGCGCCCATAGTGGCATAAACAGCCGTGGCGTCCGAATGGGTGCGTGCACGTCCAACTGTGCGGATTTCGGAGGCGGTCTGACGATGCGTGCGGTAAGCTGGGTTGAGCGGCGACGATGATGACGGCTGCTGTTGCTGTTGCTGTTGCTGTTGCTGTTGCTGTGACTGCAAGTGTCGCGACTGCGCTGGAAGCGACTTGCGCACCGAACCGGTCGGCGACGACGCACCCGAATCGGTCTCTGCCGATCGCTGCAGTGTGGGTCGCGCCAGAGTGCCCATCTCGGAGGCCGCCGCGGAGGGAGCGGTGGACAGGTGGATGAGAGGAGGACGAGCGGCACTCATCCTCTGACTATTTCGGATGCTAGCTGGGACGCGAGAGACGTTGATGTCCGAGCCGGCTTTGAGCTCGTTGGCATCCGACTCGATCGACTGACTGCGCTGACTCTGTGCACCCGAGACAAGCGTCATCTGGGAGCGATTGTTGGCGGGTGTCAAAGCAGCATCGTGCGCCGCCGACTCGGCCTTGAGGATGCTGCCACTGGGGCTCGTGGCGGTGGTGTTGGTCGTCGTCGTCGTCGTCGTTGTCGTCGTCGTCGTCGTCTCGGTCTGCTGAGCCGAGGGCGGGGCAAAGTCAATGTGACGGCCCAATAGGCGTGCGAGCATCTGCGAGTTGTTGGTGCGGCCGTCGTACTTGGGTCGCGCCTGGATGAGAAGCTTGCAGGCTTGGACAATCTCTTGGTCCGTCCAGAGGGTCCATCCGATAGCCACACGACGGGTGATGCCCCTCCAATAGGGGCTGGAAGTGGAATGAACCTGCGAGACCAGATTGCCGGCTTGGACGGTGATGTCAAAGATGCCGGGCTCGGACTTGTCGCTGGACTGTGGATCGACCTTCAAGGCCCAGTGCTCTGTTTCGAGGCCACGATTGCGCATGGCAGCTTTGAGACCATCGGCGTCGATGCCGACGAGGTCGAGGGGTACATCCCTGGAATCGACAGGGGTGGAGACGAGCCAGACTCGCCTTGCCTGTGGATGAGGTGGAGGGGTGACTTGTTCGGCCTCCACGGCTTTTGAGGACATGCAAGCACCCATGTTGGCCTGGTATCAAGGGTTGTGGGGATGGGAAAAGACTGGTTGAGCAGCTCTGGCTTCGCGCCAAGCGTGGGGGCTGGTAGAGACGGAAGGGGGGGGCGCAAAGCGAAAGACGACGTTTAGGACGATCGAGCCATTGCGCAGAGTTGGTTTTGTGGTGGTTGTAGCGAGGTTGCAGCTGATGGTCGCCTAGACGAGCAAGCTGAGCCAAAGCCGAGGCAGAGCAAGCAGAACGGTGGAGTCGAGCGTCGGTGCGGTTGGTGTAGCCGCGAGATGTGCAGACTGGGCTGCTCGACGTCGACGAGGGGGAAGATGATGGCGAGAAAGCAAGCTGTCAAGGACGACGACGAGGACGAGGACGAGGAGGAGGAGGAGTTGTTTCTGCTTGAAGCCAATCAAGAATCAGCAAAGGCTCAGCTGAGCTGAGCAGAGCAGAGCAGAGCAGAGCACGCGGAGAGAGAGAGAGAGAGAGAGAGGCAAAGGCGCGCCGATGCAGAAGTCTCGACGAGATGCACGTCCGACTCTGAGCTCCGACCGATCGCGGGTTGTTTGCACACTGTCGGAGAGAACGAGAGGGAAAAAGAGCGAGACCGCAATGCTGTGAGCCTTTTTGCGTTGCCATCGACTGCATTTGCAAGGTCAGAGATTCGTGTCAAAGGCCACAGTTACGAGATGAAGGCCACACAAGCTCAGTCGGTCCCACCGACAATTCTCACTCAAGTCAAAAGCGAGCCGAAACAAACTCTCGCTAAGTTAAATTACTGTAAAACAGCCACGCCTGAAATCACGAAATGTGACTCTGGCTCGGCACGGACCCTGACCGACTCTGCCTCTCTCCTCCTCTCCCGCACTTTCGCTGCTCGTCATGCTTCCGATCATCGAAGACAGGTGTGCCAATCCACGGCGGAAACGGTTCCGAGAGTGCAGTCAACGTGTGGTTGCCCAGGATCTTGAGCTCTCACCAACAATAAGGGTGCAGCCCACACAAACGAAACAGACGGCAACCAGATCCGCCCACCGCTGACGTTGAATGCCGAAGCGAGCGAGCGAGCGAGCGAAACCTCTTTCCTGATGCAACCTCCCTTGTCATTCATTGAGTGTTTTTGCTTGGCCTTCACGACGCGCGATTTTATTATTATTTTATTTTTTGTCTCAACCCTTGATCATCGGCAATCCGAAGCCAGCCAGGGTCCTAAGATTCTCTGTCTTTCTCTGGTGGTGAGGGGCGTCTACGTGCTCTCTCGTTGCTGCTGGAACGTGGGATGCTTAAGCAAAAGGACCTCGTGATTCGCAGTCTGAGGCCTGAAATGCATAAGGCATGCTCTTTTCGAATCTCGGCGTCGCATCGCATGCTGTCCGCGCACTATGCTTTCGAGATCTTTTCACAATCGACCTCTCGTCAGCAATACGCATGTGGCATCGATCCAAAAGAGCCGGCCTCCGTCTCCACTGTCATCTCGATCAGCCTTTCACATTGTGGTGGTGGGATCTTCAACAACCACTTTGTTTCACTCAACTTCGGCAAACGGGGTCAAAGGAAAAAAAAAAAAAAAAAAAAAAAAAAAAAAAAGGAAGAAAAACTCCGCCATGGTTGCTGGTGTAAGGTGATGTAATAATTGTTTTGTTGGTCCAGACCGCCATCGTCTCTTCTAGCTGTCGATCTTTGCCCGCACAGGATCTACAAAGTGACCTTTTCGTGTCGCTTGGCGATCCTCTAAAGTCGCCTTGATGTTTTCATCCTGTACCATCGCGCCCGGCGATGTTGGATTGAGCTTCCGCTTAGCCGCCCGTTCCTTGCTAGTGATGGTGGTGTCCCGGATCGCCCCTATGTGCTTGGCAGAGGATGGGGGGGGGGCATAATGACGACGGTACGTTTTTTCGGCGTTGCCAAGTGCGAGATATTGGAGGCTAGCGATGCGAGCACATGCTCGCGAGCTCATCCGCTCCGACTTTTGTCTCGATGCACAACGAGTGAAGCGGGGACCGGTGTCTGGCAGAGTCGTTGAAACTTGTCCCTGAATCAACAGCGTGAAAAAGGCTCATGGAAGAACCCTGCCTTGATCATGGCAAGTCGAGATCCTTCGCTGCTGCCATTGTCGCACCCCACACAACTTGCCGCTTCTTCCAAATGATAGCTCGCACTGTCTCGTCCTCTACTTGCGTCTCCCCTTACCGCCCTTCGACGACGACGACGAGGAGCCCGACTTGCCATTCACCTTCGATATCTCCTGCGAAGACAGCTTCAGCATGCCACCCTGGAACTTTCCAATGCCCATGCCCAACCCGCGCTGTCGCTTCCTCGTGTCCTTCTTGAGCCCCATCTCTGTGGCGGTCGCCTGGTTCGAGTACGCCTGCTTGAGCGACGGATGCCACGTGCCCAGCTCCTTGGCCTTCTCCCTCTCCTTCTCCCTCCTCTCTCCCGCCGCTTTGCGCATCCCCTGCCGAATGGCCGCAGGCGCCTTGGACAGCTGCTGGCGCTTCAGCTCGTTCTCGCCCCACCCGCGTCCGACCGCCTGGCCTTTGCGCTGTGCGTCCGTGGCGGAGAGCTCCATGATGCGCGCGATCGTGTCGTTGGAGGATAGGTTCGATTTGCCTTTGGAGGTGGTACCCGTGCCTGGTGCAAAGAGCGTGGTGGAGAGCAGTTCTGAAAGGAGTCGATCATTGGCAACGAGTTGTTTCTCTTCTTCTTCCTCGGCCGTGGTCAGCTTGGCGGCGGCAGCTCGGTCCTCGAGGGCAATCTTGTCGATCTTGGACGACATGAACGCCTTCCAGCCCTTCTTGGCTTCTCGCAGCTCGTCGGCGTCGGGTCGCGTTTCGCCGCCAAACACCACCGTCTCCACTACTCTGGATTTGGGTGCCTTCTTCTTGCTACTACTGCCTGCATGCTTTGAGCTGCTCGCTGTTCCACTCGAGGCATCAGACGTGGAAGAGAGCTTCTGCTTGGTTCCGAACAGCACATCCATCTCGTCCTGCTCTCTAGCTATCGATTCGTTGACGTCGCCGTCATCTTTCGCGGTCGGAGCTTGCTGCTCTGAGAGACGCTTGCGCTTTTTGCTCGATAGCCTCTTCTTTGCTGATGAGTTCTCCTCCAAATCTAGCGCTGTTGAGCTGCTTGCTGATGGCAGATCGAACGAGGACAGGAACGCATTGCCTAGTGCTTCGAGCTGAGCCATCTGTTGGGCTCGCTGTTCGTCATCGTCTTGATGCGTTTGGCTTGTGACTTGATCGAACTTTCGTTTGCCCTTGTGGTCAGCTTTCTTGCCCTTGACTGAGCTCATCCTTGTCGATGATGAAGTATATGCTGATGGTGTTGAAGTGGTTCATGTCGAACGAAACAAGAAGAAATCTTGTCAGAAAAAAAAAAAAAAAAAAAAAAAAAAAAAAAAAAGTCAAATCTGATTTTCAAGGGTTTTCCGTATTCCGAGAATCGATTTTAACTGCGCTTTTGCCGTCGTCGTTTTTTTTTTTTTTTTTTTTTTTTTTTTTCTCCACTCTTTCTTCTTTCTCGACATCGACATCGACCGCAGAGTGGCACTGACGGAGCACCGACTTGCTCGTCGTTCGACTCTCGCTACCATTCTCTTCTCCCGCACCTTTGCTCCTAGACCCAGCAGCCACGAAGCAGCGATATGAGCGGTCCATCTGCGCGCAACTTGGCGCTCAACAGCTTGCAGCTCACTCGCCACTTCTCGACATCACACCGTGCTGCTGGCTTGTCAGCTCGTTTGCGCAAGCAGAGGCGCAACTCGCTTGCTTCGAATACCGCAAAAGGTGCAGCAGCGTCATCTTCAGCATCAGCAGCGCCAGCAACAACAGCAACCCTTTCAGCGGACTCAGCAACACCGTCTGACGCAGCAAATGATCTTAGCGCTCAAACACCAGCAGCAGCATCTCATCAACGACAATCGCCCAGTCAACGCAAGGCCGCCTTTCGAGCGCTGCGCCGAAAGACACCGTCGCCATCATCCACTGCGTCGTCACTCAAATTCGTTGACAGCGCAGACAAGGGCAAAGCGAAAGAGTCGCCGCACTCGCACTCGCACGCCGCTTCGGCCACAGCTCATTCTGCCTCGTTGTTGAAAGAGCTCAATGCACTCGACGACCTGCTTGATTCGCTTCAGAGTCAAGCGTTTTCCATCTCACAGCGTCTTAGAAACCTAGAGGTACGACGCAAGGATGGTGCCATCGACCAGCTCGAGGAAACGTGGGGGCCTGATCGTCTGTCTCCGCCCGGCGCTGACGTAGAAGGTGACGCCAAAGATACCTGGTCCGCAGCACCTTCTGAACCGCAGCCTTCGACCAGACACACCGACAAGCGCTTCTCTGACGAACCCAAGACCAAGCTCGTACACGGGAATGACCTGCTTGCACAGTCCAACCTGCGCTGGCGAGACGGAAAGGGCAAGACGGTCAGCGGCATCGAATACAGCGGGCCATTTGCGGATGAAGCCAAAAAATGGATCGAATCTATTACGGGATGTGTCACGGCGCAAGGCGTGCCCGTCGACAAGGTGGAGCCGCTGCGCGAGATGGAAGTGGCGAAACTAGCGCATGGCCTCGACCGCGTGCTCTTCAACCCAGGCATCTACTGGCTGCGCGATCCTCGCTCGGGCATCTACAACTTTGACCCGCGCATCAAGGATATCCTCGACGTCGATCTGTTCGACTACGCCGCCCTTCCACCCTACGTCACCTCCAGCAAAGACCCCGAGCTGGCGACGCTCACCCAAAAACACCAGAAAAAGTACTGCGGCAGCACATCCTCCATGACGTCGCTGCTGAGCCAGTGCTACTTCCTCATCTCGGGCTGGCGCAACCCTGACGTGACCGGCTTCTCCGCCCCCTTCGCCGGCCTACCGAGCGGCTTCAGCGTCGGCGCCAAACTGCCCGCTTCGATCCTGCTGCACTACAAGGACGGCTACTACGCCATCGACGCCGACAAGTCCGCCGCGGGCGAGGCGGAGAACAGCAACTACGTGCTCACTTCGCTCGGCAAGAGCATGGAAAAGATGCTCACCGCCACCCCCGAAGAGTACGCCAAGTACATGCGCATCAACTCGTGGAAGCTCTCCGAAGAGGAGAAAACCAAACCGGAGGCGTACCACTATGCATGTACGGACAAGATGATGATGCGCTCGCAGCTCGACTGCCACGACGACCGGCTGCCGCGCAAGACGTTCGACCTCAAAACGCGCGCGTCGATTGGGATCCGCAATGACCGCGCCAACTACGTCGAGGGTTCCGGCTACCAGATCCGTCGCGCGACGGGGGTGTTGGAGAGCTTTGAGCGCGAGTACTTTGACATGATCCGCGCTGCGTTTTTGAAGTACAACTTGCAGGCGCGCATCGGGCATATGGACGGCATCTTCGTAGCCTACCATACGACGAGTACGATTTTCGGGTTCCAGTATATCCCCGTCGAGGAGATGAACGAGCGGCTGTTTGGCAGTCAGGAGATGGCGGACCAGGCGTTCAAATTGAGTTTGGGCTTGATGGAGCGCGTGTTGGATGCGGCGACGAGCATGTTTGTGGGGGAGACGTTGAAGATTACGGTGGAGACGAGGGAGAAGAGCGAGGCGGGGATGACGGTGTATGTCGAGCCTGCTGCCGCGCCTTGGCAGCCGGCTGAGGGTGTTGAGGCAGCGGACGGCAGTGAGTCGGGCAACCGGAAGCGCAGCATCGCACAGCTCGACATCACAGTCGACCGCTACCTCGACGGTGCGCTCAACTTGGGGCCTGTTGACTTTACCCACCTGCCCGGCCGGCGCGTCGACCCCGTGTCGGACGACGAGATCGAGCGCCGCATGCGCGCGTCCCTACCGCCCGTACGCTGGGAGATCGACTACTCGATCTCGCCTCGCCCAGACCTGACGGAGACCAAGGTCCGCGCGAACCTCGACGCGGTGCGCGCGCGGCAGGCGAGCCTGAACTCGCTCATCCTGCCCAACGTCGAGGCGCTCAACGCGCGCGAGCGGTACCGCACCGACGAGCTGGCCAAGAACCCCGAAGCGCTGGCGCGCTTCTTGGAGGAGCGCAAGACGGGTGTAGCTGCCGGCATGCCGTTGGCGCCCGGCCAGGTGTCCGCCGCTACCCAGGGCGAGGCAGAGGGGAAGAAAGACGCGCCGCTGCCCGAAGACGTGCTCAACCCCACAGCTCCAGCAACGCCGCGCAGGAAGCAGGCCGAATCGCGCTTCATCCGCATGCGCAACATGCGCACCCTGCGCCTGCGCGAACTCGCCAAACTCGGCGCCAAGGATGCAAAGGAAAGCAGCAGGGACGATAAACTCATCCTCTACCAGCCAAGGTCCTAGACTCGGCTCGCCGTCTACACGTAGACCACTCTCATACACAATGCAATCTTCAATCGAGTTGATCCGGGCTCCATTCACGAGAGAAAGTTTGTGTTCAAATGCTCGAGAGTGTTTAGTATTGGTTGGTGTTGACGGAACCGCACGAAGCGGTTGCCTTTGTATGAGTTACAAAATGCCTTGCCCCTGGAGGAGGGGGGAAAGGATTTGGGGGGAGGAAAGGGGCGGCGGTGGAAACGCCTTTTTGGATCTGGTCGGGTTGGGGGGAAAGGAAGGTCGAATGGCACGACTACGGAGATCAGATGCGAGACGACGAAAAAAGAAAAAAATGCGAAAGAAAAGCGAGAGAAAGAAAAGTGGGGAGAGGGGCATGCAAAGGAGGCAACGCAAGACGCAACACCAGGCGAGTAAAACACGACAAGCGGAAACAGTGGGGACATCGACCAGACCCAAGCCTGTCCCGACGGTCCCGACATTCAGACGTCTACTCTAGCAACTTCCTTGCATGCTGTGGTCGAGGGTATGCTGCTGCTATGCGAAACTGCGCTTAGAACTTGAGCGCGTGCGGCTTCTCGCCCTTGGACAGCGAGAACGAGGCAGCGAGGTACTTGGCCATGGTAGGGCCGGCCTTCTTGACCGCAGCGATGACGGCCTTGTCGAGAACCTTCTGGTCGGCGACCTTGGACTCCGGGTGGGCCTGCTTGTTGGCGGGGTCGGCAAAGAAGCTGGCCTCAGCCTTGACCTTGGCCGCCTTGTCCTTCTGGAAGTAGGCGTCGTTGATCTTGTCGTCGACCTTGACGTCCGAGATGTCGATCTTGGTCGAGGTGGCGATGACGTAGGCCTGGTTGACGCGGCGGATGGGCACGCCGTTGACCTTGAAGGGACCAGTGACGAGGAGCAGACCCGAGTCGAGCTGCTTGAGGAACACAACGCGCTTGCCGCGGAATCGGCCGGCGAGCAGGATGAGCACCGAACCGGGCGCAATGTTCGACTTGAGCTTGGTCTGCTTGTTGACCTTGCGGTTGGCCTTGGGCACGCGAACCTCCTCGGCGGGGTAGAAGCGCGCAGCCTTCTGCGTGGGCACGAGACGCTTGCCGCCGTTCTTGGCGCCCTGGACGGCGACCTCCTTGTGAGCGGCAGTCTCCTCCTCCTTCTTGGGAGCACCCTGGCGCTGGGTGAACTTGTAGCCACCCTTCTTCTGGAAGGCCTTGGTGCGGCCGAGGCGAGCCACGTTGGGGGCGATCTGGCTGTTTCGGGCCATTTTGTCGGAATGTATGCTGTGAGTGGAGAGACAAGGTGGAAAGCGTGTCAGCGTATCTGTTTTGTAGCAACTGCGGTGAAGACGATGTATTCAAACAGCCCATCTTCTTCTTCTTCTGCATCCTGAGTCCTGGCTGGCTTGGCTGTCGTTGTGTGTTGATTGTACTTTTGCCAGCTTGCACCGTGTCGATCCTGGCTAGTAGGTGCTGCGTAGATTGTTCTGCTAATCCCGAGGCTGCTCCATCTGAGAACAATGCCACCTGTGCCGTCAGACCGTGGCCTCGCCGCTGTATGTGAAAACACCTGCAAGGCTCCAACGTTCCGATATGTCCGACTGCGGTTGGTGTGTTGTGGCAGCTGATGTCGTTGAGATCGACGATCCTGTCCATGCAATGTCTTCCGACTGCCTAGCCATATAAATATCGTCTCCTGATCCGCCTGCTCGACGTATGTGATGCCACCGCAGCGGTGTTGTGTCTGACCTCCAGTGTGCTTCCAACACTGACCAATGACGATCTCTACGACGACTTGCACGTCATGTCGCTGCGATGGCTGGCTGCGATGCCTCTGCTGATGCTCTGTCCAACCAGTCGTACCTCCTCGTCACCGTGGCCCACGATCCAACCCTGCCACACTCCCCTGCCGATGCTGCTGTCGTCTATACGCTGCGAGATACGACGCTTACCCCAGTGTCGTGCGATGTGTGGTGGCTGATGGATAGAAGAAGAAGAAGAAGAAGAAGAAGAGTGGTGCTGTCGATGATCGCCAGTGTCGATCGACTTACCTTTTCTTGATGGCTTGGAGGAAGGGAGACAGTGATGAGCAGCCGGAACCTCGAATCTACTCTATCGCGAGTTGGGTCCAATCGGCTGGGCTGACGAGCGGCTCCGATGCGTTTGCTCTGGCGGTGGTGGGAGATTTTCTCGGCCTATGCAGTTTGCTGTGAGAGGCGGCTCAGTTGGGGCGAGCAAATTTTGCAATTTGCGGCACGTGATGTACAGGCTAAAGCTCGGCCGAGGTCAGATATATATATATATTTTGAATGGTGAGATCGGCTAAAAATCAAGATTTGCAGACATGGATCTGGAATTCATCGGGCGTGTCACGTCAAATTTGGCCAAGCTGTCAGACAAATAGAGTCTCACATAGGAAGAAATTTTTATCTCTGGTTGTGCTCAAGTCGACTCGCCTGACCTTTCTGAGGCAGCAAACAGGCGTGAAGGACAGCATGCTTCGCTCCACACCTGTGTTTGCGATCCTTCCATCTCATCCATCAGACATACACTGACATACAGGAAGACCCGTGAGCAGAACATGCTGATCACCTCCAGCCAAGCAGACGACGAAGACAAGGACCGTGCCCGCCGTGAACCCTTGCTGTCTTTGCATGAAAGCTGTCGAACGATGCTGCCGAGATGCAACTTCAAAAAACGATCCTCGGACCGAACCCTGCGGGAGGGCAGAGAGAGAGAGAGAGTCAGTCGCTTTCCCGGAAACCCCGACGTCCTTGCATCTCCGACTTTCAGACGAGTGGGGAATGCCGAGAGACAACGCTCCCAACAGCTCCTCTCGTTTCTGTTTCTGATCTCGCTTATCAGCGTGCGATCACAAGGCTGTCCGGGCTGCTGTGCCGGCGGAGGCTCGTTTCTGTAGAGGCGGTGGTTTCAATGGCCCATTTCCCACGAGAGCAAGACCGTGCCGTACGGTGGTGCAACTGACCATCCAGCCCCGTCGTCGCTGTCGCCGTCTGAATCTCAATCACCGCCTGCTCCTTCTCGAGACAGCTCCCTTTGCGGCCAGCTCGGCTAGCTTACCATTGAAGAAGCTGCAGACCACGATCGGACCGCTGGTTGGTTGACCCGAAGTAGGATCTGCGCGCGCAAGAGAAACTCTTCACTTTTGGGCCTTGTCCCTGTTGCCGATGCACAGAAACGTGGAAAGACCATGACTGGCAAGGTTGCCGCAACCAGCCACTCTTTGAGCACTCGCGGATCTCTCCGTGCTGGCCTGTGCACCATTGGAACCTTGCCCAAAACTCGATACTCGCTAGAAGAATTGAGACAAGGAGATGAACCCTCCTTTTTAAATTAAAAAATAAAAATAAAAATAAAAATACAGGAATCCACGTTTCTTCTGACGGCTGTTTTTTTATTTTATTTTTTTATTTTTTATTTTTTATTTTTATTTTTATTTTTTGGCTGAGCAAGAGATCGATTTCGGTGATGCTTTCCGACTGACTTTGGCGTCGGCTGTCCCGCCTGAAAAGCTAGGCTTATTGCTCTCAGCATTCAAGGGAGAAGATTCTACGCTGTAGCACTTTGAGCTAAAGAGTGCCTCAGAGAGAGGGGAAACAAGTGAGGCAACGAAACTGGGCGAGCGGCTGCGGTGCGGCATCTTGCGCGCATCCTGCGTTCGCCCGAGCTGTCCTTTCGCTTTCCCCTTCCGTCACTCAACACTTCGAACTGCAATGTTGAGCTGAGGCTTGATGACGGAAAGCGTGAGAAGGAAGCAGGCCGGACAATGCACCGACGCCGTCTGGAGTGGGTTCATCTCGAGAGGGAGGAAGAAGGTCGGACATGGTCTGTGTGACTCGTAGGGGAATGGCCCGCTTCCAGCAGACTCACTCGTCTGACTTGGTTGATCTCCCCTCTGCAGATGTGACTGTCGCAAAGAACAATCAAACGCTCGCCAAATGAAGCAGAGCCTGCCCAAGTGTGGCGAGACGCCCTCGTTTTCCTCGCTCGGCCCAGCCCAGCTCAACACTCGGGGGACGCTGTGTGTGATTGTGATGCCCGGTCCGGGCGTCGAGCGAGCCAACGGCTCAGCTTCGTCTGTCTCTGCTTCCCTACTCGAGCGAGAGAGAGAGTGTGTGTGTGTGTCGTCCGTGCGCCTCGAAGGGCTTTCCCACGTGGACCCTATATAACCACCCACGACGCTCTTCGCCATCGCCGTTCCCTTCCCTCACACCCCAACTCTCATCCACCTTCTCACACCCAATCTCTACAATGACGCCTCCCACCGCCTCCTTTGTCGCTCCCGCTGCCGGTCCTCAGCTAGGCACCTTCAAGCCCAGCAAGGGCAGCTTCCACCCCTCCTCCGCCGCCACCACCACCGCCGGCGCCAAATACGAGCAGTACGTGCCCATCAAGAGCGGTGCCGAGCCCATCGAGGACTTCACGGGCAACTACCGATTCGCTGAGATCAAGGAGTCGCACACGTCGCGTGCCATGACGTCGCGCTACATGGCCGACATGATGGACGCCGCCGTGTCGGACGTTGTTGTCATCGGTGCCGGTTCGGCGGGTCTCACTTGCGCCTACACGCTGGCCAAGCAGCGCCCCGATCTGCGCATTACCATCCTCGAGGCGTCCGTGGCCCCTGGCGGTGGCGCGTGGCTCGGCGGCCAGCTCATGAGCGGCATGGTGATTCGCAAGCCTGCGCACAACCTGCTCGTCGAGCTGGGTGTGCCGTTCGACGACGAGGGCAGCTACGTGGTGGTTAAGCACGCCGCGCTGTTCACGTCGACGCTGATGTCCAAGCTGCTGGCGATGGACAATGTCAAGCTGTTCAACGCGACGTGCTGCGAGGACTTGATTATCAAGAAGGACCACTCGGGTGCCCAGCGCGTTAACGGTGTCGTGACCAACTGGACGCTCGTCACTATGGCTCACGGTCTGCAGTCCTGCATGGACCCTCAGAGTACGTATCACATTCCCATCCCAAGAAGCCCAGTGTAAGAGCCGTTACTGACCGCTGTTTGATTGGTTTTTTTTTTTTTTTTTTTTTTTTTTTTTTTTTTTTTTTTTTTTTTTTTTTTTTTTTTTTGCAATGCGCGTCGCTAGCCATCACCGCGCCCGTCGTCATCGGCGCCTGTGGCCACGACGGCCCCTTCGGCGCGTTCAGCGTCAAGCGCCTCAGCTCGGCCGGCCTCATCAAGCTCGGCGACATGCGCCCCATGGACATGAACAAGTCCGAAGGTCAGTTCCTCCCACCTTCCCACCTTCTCATCATCACGACCGATTTTCTGACCCTCGTTTTTTTTTTTTTTTTGTCCAAATCCTTTTGTGCCAACAGGCCTGATCGTCAACAACACGCGCGAAGTCTTCCCCGGTCTCATCGTCAGCGGCATGGAGCTCTCGGAGCACGACGGCCACCCGCGCATGGGCGCCTCGTTCGGAGGCATGATCGGCTCCGGCCAGAAGGCCGCTTACGAGGCCATCAAGCTGTACGACAGCCTCGACATTGAAGATGGCGAGGTTGTCGGTCTCAAGCAGTGATTGCAAAAACCCACTTGCCGTCCTCTTCGTTCGCAGTGTTCTCTCTCTGCTCGTCCTGTTTTGGTCAATTTGAAATGTTGCCTTGTTCAATCTTACCGGTCTGAACTCAGAAGCGAGTTTCGATGTGTGTGCGGTCCGTTGAATGGAATTGATTGATTGTGGTGATGCTTTTTGACAGTGAAATGCAGAGTGTCTAAATTGATGAACAAAAAGCTTTTTGGAGTGTATGATGTGCCACCTCGACGGTATCCGCAGTTTCGCCGTCTACCCGCCTCTCGACTTGGTGATAAACGCCTCGAGGTACTTCTTAAACGGCTTGGCCTCGAGCGTCTTGAGGTTCTGCGCAAAGTCCTGCGCCAACTCGGGCGGGCAGTTGATACCCGGCAGGTACACCTGCAGCAGATAGTTGACCATCTCGTCTCCTCTCTTGCTGTAGATGGTCTTGGCCAGGGTCGCGATCTCTCCGAGAACGATCTGTGCTTGCGCGTCTCTGAAATCAAAGCTGTCCTTGGCCGGCGCTTCAAAGATGAGCCCGATGAGCGTCTCGTAGATGAAGCGTTCGAAGCCGGGCAAGGCGGTGGAAGAGGCGCCGTTGACACCACCAGCGGGACCGCCCCACGTTCCAACCAAGCGGTGCAAAATGGAAAAAGCAGCGCGCTGACAAGCGGCATCCGAGTTGGTCGAGTAGAACACCACGCTCTGCAGCAGCGTCTCCAGCTGCGCGGCGTTCTTGTCCGACACAAACACCCCTTCCATGCCCGACTGCACCATCGAAGACAGCAGATTCATGTACGCCTTCTGCAGCTCCGACTTTTGCACCGCATCGTCAGTGCCCGTAACACCTTGGTTGAGAAAGTAGAAGATGCGCTCGACCAGGATGAGGAAGAGCTGATCCACAATCGCCTTGACGTCGTCCTTGTACTTGTTGACCACCAGCGACAGAAAGTTGACAAAGTCGACGAGCTCCTGCGACGTCACCTCGCTCAACAGCGCATCGATGAGACCAGGAATGCAGGGCAGAACAGCTTTGCCGCACGTCGAGACCATGCGAGCGAACGCACCACGCGCCGCTTCGCGCACTACAGAGAACTGGTTCATCGAGCTGATGCTGACCAGCACTTGCTCCGTGATCGTCTTGAACACGCTCACCCACTGCGGCTCGTTTGCCGAGCTGTTCGGGTTGAGGTCCGGGAAACCCTTGGATAGGCTGCTGAGCGCCAACATGAGATGGTGCACCTGCAGCACCGAGGTCAAATCGGACGGGTTGCGCTGGAACGCCTGTACCGCCTGGCGCATCTGCTCGCTGAGCGGTTCCGAGATGGCTTTGAGCAGCACCACCTGGTCGCTGGGAGCATTGTTGAGCAGCGAGATCAAGATGCCGCTCGTCTCGAACAGGTACAGCTGGCTGTCAAAGTAGCCTGCGGACGCTGTCGCTTTGATCAGCGGGTCCTCGTCCGGCGCCACCTCGGCAAGTTCGGCACGCACCACCAAGAGATCCTGCAAGCCTTGCAACAGCCGCTGCACGTAGTCGAGCGGCACGGCGGCGACAGCGCGCAGATCGCGCACAAAGCGATACAACAGGTAGTTGACACGCTTGCGCACGCCCAGCTTTCCGTGGTGGACGCCGCGCCAGTCGAGGAAGGCGGGCAGCGCGTCCGAGACGCAGCCACTTCGAGCAGCGAAGAAGTTCGAGTATCGCACCAAGCACTCGAAGAACTGTAGTTGCACGGCGGGGTGAGGAAACGATGAGACGTTGGACTGGACCAGCTTCTGCACCATCTCGCCCAAATTGCTGAGCGGAAGATTGGCCAGAACCTCGTTGCCGAGTTTGGGAGCGCGTCCCTTGGAGCCAGCTTCGGGGCTCTGAACAAACATGGCGGGCGAGAGACCCACCTTGGGTGCTGCGGTGGCTGTGGTCATGACGTCGCCGTAGAAGTGGATGACGTAGAGCGCAAGTTCGATCTGCTGCCACGAGAGCTGTGCGCCCGAGCCTGTGGCGCTTGCTTCGAATGAAGCGAAGGTCGAGAGAACGAGCTGCGCGACGCTGGTGGAGAAGAGCTTGTCGTCGATGGCGGCAATGGCACCGATAATGGTTTGCAGATTCCTTCGCATTTCCAGGAACTTGGCGTCATCCTCGTCCTCTTCCTCGTCATCGTCGTCGGCGGCTCCAAAGCTGCTGGCAGGCCAGTCGGCCTCGTCGTCGAACCTCATCTTTTGAAGGGCAACGCCGATGAGGTTGGAGAGGAACTCGGCGCGTGCGCCTGAAAGTTCTGCGCCGCGTCGACGTGCCTTTTTGTAGATGCCGAGGATCATGTTGACACCCGAAAACATCTGTTCCGAGGCATCGTCGTACTCGTCCGACAGGAAGGCGAGGACGAGGGGCAAGATCGAGTTGAGGAGCGACTCTGCTGCTGCTTTGGTCGATTCCTCGGCTGCACCTTCTTCGAGGATCTTGCACATTTCGAGTACAAGACCGTTGGTCAAGCGAGCGAGGTGCTCTCGGAACTCGATGTTGGAGTCGCTCGTGTCGTCGTGACCGTTTTGGGCGGATTGACCGGTGCGTGTGCGTGACTCGAGCGGCGTGATGACCTCGGGCAGATTGAGCGCCTGAGCGAGAGAAAGCTTGTCGGCTGGCTTCATGCCTTTGCTGACGATGCCGTGCAAGGCATCGGCAGCGGCCGTGCGGATCTTTGGGATGGGGTGATGCAGGACGTTGAAGAGCAGTGGCACGGTGTGGTTGGTGACGACGAGGTTGATGTCGATCCACGAGACGTAATCCTCGACGATCTTGGTTGCGGCAGCGGTGAGATCGACTGCGTTTGCAAAAGACATGCTGCGGACGCCGGCCGAGGTGTTAGGGTCGCTTGCACTTTCTCCCAAGTTGACGCGGTTGAAGCCCTCTTCTACGATGCGCCAAACGGACTCGGCGATGTTGGAAGCATGGTTGGCACGGATCTCGTCACGGATGACGGCGTCCCTCTGCAGACGCTCTTTGGAACGGACGGCTCTCAAGGTGACGTCGGAGCCGAGGGTGACGGAGAGGTCGTGCAATACGCGCAAAACGAGGTCGGTGGTGAGTGGGTTGAGAGGCAGCTGCGAGGTGGAGGGTTGTGATGGCGAGGCGGCGGGATGGGCGCGGATGGTGGAGAGTAGGGTAGGCAAGAGGGTGTATGGTGGCGGCAAGTTGTAGGTCTGGAGGAGCAAGACGGCGAGGACCTGCGCAAACTTGTTCTTGATGTAAGGCACAGCACCATCGCCCGCACCGGCGACGTACTCGTTCTGGATATACTCGACGGCCGACTGCTGGAGCGAGGCTACAGCGGAAGCAGGATCGCTCGACTGGCTGATGCGGTTGCTGAGAAAGTCGTCGACGAGCATCAGACCGAACATGCGGGCGTTCTGGCTGTACTTGGGGCCACTGTCCTGTGCATTGCGCGCTGACCACACCGACCATCCTACGCTCCAGCTCTCGTGAGTGATGGTTTTGAGATGCTCGAGGAACTGGAGCGCCTGGGAGGTGACGTCGGGGCCTGCATTGGCGAGAGGGTTGGAGGCGATCTCGACGGCCTGAATGAGCTGCTCCTCCATCGTTTGAATGTGATTGTTGCGCCGAAACTATGCCCGCCTACCACGAGCAAGCCAGGATGCTTTTGTTGATCTGCAGACAGATGTCAGAGACGATGAGGCAAATGGTTGGGAGGCGATGATCGAGGATGGGTCTGGAAGCTATGCCGACATCAGAGGCAAGTGGCTATGCTGATGCTGCTGGTGGAGAACGGGGTGTGATGCCGAGCTGGAAGGCTGCCAAGGCGTGGGAAGCGTAGCAAAGGGTGCTGGTGTTTGCCGTTGACGGTGCCAAGCTGCCGAAATGAAGGCAAGCAGTGCGTAGCCAAGTTGAGATTGTGCGCTCGCCGGCGACTGTCCCGCTGCTTTGTAAAGAGGCGGACAAGGAGTGACTGATTGGTGGTTGGTCTGTGGGAAAGTGGAAAAGTGGAAAGAGGGTGACGATAGCAAAGATCGAGAACAACACCAGATTGTGACGATGGAAAAAGGTGATGACTGACTGACTGACTGACTGACTGACACACGCAATCACAAATTGCGAAACAGCCGAACAGCCTGCCAAATAGCGATGTGTAGTGTGATCTCGCCAAGAAAAAGTTTTAACCGATTTTTCTTCTTCTAAGATCAACACCAGCGAAAATCGTGCGAGAGTTTTTTTTTTTTTTTTGACGAAAAAAATGTTACGCCGTTCACATTGCAAGACAGATCTCGAGCCTGGGGTGCCTCTACGTTTGCACTGTCCGTCGATCTTCGAAAGGCATCCCTTGTCCTTGGGATCAGAAATAGTGTCGGCAGATGAAGCGATCCAATGTCTTTGATGTGATGGAGCAAGGCATTGTGCGGGACTGACATTGGACGCAATAGTTCCAGAGACGGCTGTTGGCGAAACAGAACGCGCGGCTGATTGGCTCACCCCGCAAATCGAAGATCAGCTTTATTTTTTGACATGTTCGGTTCGGAAGGGCTGGCCGGCTGCGAATGGATGGATTGAGCAAGCCCTCTCAGCTCATTCGCACACGAGCTTGTTCCTCTTGTTAGCGTCACGCTGCGTGCTTGTCAGCATCAAGGCCGTCGCCCGGCTGGACGGATCGTTCTATGGAGAGAGGTCCGATGTTGGAAGAGCTGCTTCTCACGTGCGGCTATGCAACGTCACGATCATGTTCAACTCGAGCCACACAAGCATGACAACCGAATGACCCTATCTCTCGCCCTGAAGTTATCAGACGTCCTGATCGTCGCCGAAAGAAAATTAAAACTGAAAAAAAAAAAAAAAAAAATCAAAAAAATCGGAGGCCAAGCAGGAAATGACGCAGTGATGCGTGCGTGGCCAGCCATCAGAGATTGATCACGAGATCCTTGTCGCTCTCTCTCTTCGACTCCAACTTCAAGCGACAAAGTGTCTCAACGGAGAGGATCTTGAGTATCGTCATCTGCAGCATCAAGGTGAACTGTTCTGGGCGTCCGGTTGGACAGCGACCGATGCTTTGGGTTCATATGGTGTTGGTGGACCCTAGTTCTTTGTTTTTCCTTTGCTTCGAGAAGGAAGGGTCCGTGTCGATCGATCCACACATCCTCGGCAAGCGTGAGTCTAGAATCCCGACTCAGGGCCCGCCGCGCACCGCCTCGTTCCCAACTTTCCCTTTCGCGATCTGATTTTGACGCAAACGCGTTCTTGCTCGCCTCGGCCCTTGGACTTTCATCTGAGCCTCAGAGGATTGTGGCAACATTGTCGATCTGATCACCATCGTCTTGGCCAGCAGATACAGAAATGAGAAGAATAGAGAAAAAGAACGAGCTTGGAAGTGCAAGAGCCAACGTTGCGGTGCCGGAACAGACCAAAGGATGACGTTGCAAGCGGCAAGGGCGAGTCATGCTCTGTTTCTGTTGCGTCGGCGGAGTGCCAATGTCTCAGATACGATGTGACCTCCTCGATGAAAGGGAGATGCTGCACTCAGCGATCTCGACCTCTCTCTCCCCCTCTACATTGACTGGAGTAGCACTCGCGTGCGTATCTGGCTGGGGGCGGTGCAAGATGCGAATGAAGGCGGAGCTGTCGTGATACTGTATGCAGTTGCGCGTGAACTGATGATAGTTAACCACTGCAATTCACAAAAACGCGTGAGGACGGGCGCTTCTGACGCAAGGCACACAGCCAAGAGAGTCCAAACCGGAAACACCGAAAACACTGCTCTTGTGCTGCAATCGCGACACGAACCGCAAAGAACTGCAAGCAACTGCAGAGACGCACAATCCATTCAGCGATCTTCCCCCACGCAACGCACACACGCGTTGCTGCTGCTGCTGTTGCTCCAATCTTCCAGAAGCCCCTGATTCCGTTGTCGCGCGGCCTTTCCTCCTTTGAGATCACAACCCCCTTTTCGTAACCCCTCCATCTCGGTTGGGAGCCGGAAACATCTCGCGCTGTCTACGCGTCACATCGTGGTCTTATCTGTTCGAGCTCGTTCGCCACCTTGTGTCTGTCTTGGCGAAGACTGTAAAGGGGAGAGCGGGAGATGGGTAACGTCACGGACGGGACAGCGAGCAAAGCCAAGGGAGCCTTGGCGATGACCGAAGCTGCTGAAGCTTATCCGTCACGACCGAAGTTCGAGTCAGTCGCAATGGCGCCAACGGGACGGTCAGCTGGCGTGCGATGCAGAATTGACGCGCAACCCCACGCCAAAGCCAAGTGACAACGTTGGTTGGGGCGACGCAATTTGCCATGCTGAGCAATGGAAAGTCGCGCGCGTCTTCCGATTCTTCCAAGGCTGGCCGTCGTTGCTCTCACACAGAGTTGCAGTCACAGAGTCACAGGATACGGTGTTGAGGGGGAAGAAAGAGCAGCGCAGGGCGAGGGCGAAGGCGAACGCGAGAGAAAGAGCGAAAGCGAAATCGAGACCGGGGCTGAGTTCGATGACACACTGACAAACTGCCCGAGTGTCACTTTTTTTTGGAAGCGATGCGAAAGCTGCACCGTCGGCTGTTCCGCTTTCGAGTCTGAGTGTGTGCGAGTGAGTGAGTGTGACTCTGCTTGCGTTTGCTGCGTGCGCTGCGTGTGCCTGTGTGCTTTCTTCGATCCTCGCTGCCAGGCTGCGATCCGAGCTGAGCAATCTCAGTTCCTTCTTGCTGCTGCACTTTCCCGTTGCTGCATCGCCGCCGCCGCCGCCGCCGCCGCCGCTGCCCCCACCAAAAAGCCAAGAGGCCCAACGCCGCCTTCCGCCCGCCCGCCCGCTCTCGCTGCTTTCTTCTTCTCACCATCATCCTCTCTCTCTCTCTCTCTCTCTCTCAAACACCCTCGGCATCCTTCATATCAGCTCTTCGTCTAACAACCCACCAAACCCTTCATCGCGTCGAAGCGCATCGCTGCCAGCAGATTCTAGCCGAATCCATCAGCCTCGCTCTGGTTCCTCTACCAGCGTCTCAACCCACACAGTCTCCGGCCTTCTTGAGCCGTCAGGGAGCCATTTGACAGCCCACTCGACTCCGATCCTCCAGCCGTATCCTTGCTTATAACTCACTCGCAAAGCTAGGAGAACGGGCAAGGCCTCATACACATCCGCTGCCGCTCGCAATCCCTGTCGACACTTCGCTCTCTCTGCACCGAGGCCCAGCTTCGACAGCCCATCCACCACCGTCACAATGTCGGTCGACACAGAGCCTCGCGCACCTCGCGCCAACACACAGTCCTCTCCGACTTTCCGTCAAACCGGCTTCTCGGTTCCAACCGCATCCGCACCCGCCACCAACGACGTCAATGCGGTCGTCCTCTCGCCCAAGATGCGCGCCTCCAACTCGAGCTTGAATGCGGCGCTTCAAGCCAGACACGCCACACTCCCCAAGTCTGGTCTCCCAGACGACGGCGACTCGGATATGGCCGAAGCATCACAGTTGCCTTTGCCCATTCCCGGCACTTTCGGCAAGCTCGAACCAGAGGCTCTCAACTCGCACGCCTCGCATTCCCCCAACGACATTCCCACGCCGCCCGATGCGCCCTCGGTCGCACCACACAAAGCGTCTCAGTCTCCCCACAGCGCAACCGTCCGATTGCCGCCGCTCAACTCGAGCATGCTTTCGCCACGCTACTCGACCCTGCAAGGCTCCAGCGTCTCGAGCGGGCCCACCTCGATCACATCCAGCAACTGGTCGCCCAGCAGGAGCACCGACCCGCACCTCTACTCGATCTCGGCAGGCAGAAAATACAGCTACACCAGCTTCAACAAGCCCTCGCTCAGCACCTCGTTCAAGACCTCGGCCATGCGCATGCGCGGCCCCGCACTCGACGACGACGAAGACGAGGAGGACGACAGCTTTGGCAAGCCCGTATCGAGATACGCACGCGGCTCCACTGCGGCTACCGATCGAGCGACAGCAGAGCCAGGCATCGAACTCGACGGCGACGAGGTATTTTCGTTTTCGAGTCCCTGCTTTGGCCCCAAGGAGCTGCCAGATGACGGCGTGCCCTCGCCTGAGCTTCACGAGGCCATGCCTCCTTCCCAGGCAGCCGCCAACCCGAATGCCATCATGAGCCCCAGCTGGGCCACTGCCTCCCTCAACAAGCTGTCGCTCGGCGGCAACGAAGCAAGAGGCTCTCCAAGCTCGGCCAGCGCACGCAGACCCTCGCGCTCGCAGCACCACCACAGCACCGGTGCGCTGTCGTCTTCGGCAGATGTGGCCGCTGCAGCGATGAAGCAGCGCCGCTTCTCGTACAACAAGCACGCGCGTCCTTCCTTTGCCTCGCCCGGTTCCAGCAACTACACTTACTCCTCCAGCATTGGCCGCGACCATCCTTATGCGCGCACACCCACGTCGTCCAGCCTCACGTCGACGGGCCATCGCAAGGAGTCGAGGTCGAGGTCGAGGTCGAGGCACGGCACCGAGGAGACGGCAAGTCGTTCGGCAGCTCTAGTTGACGACGACGAGACGGACGAGGAGATGCGCATGGACGACGATGATGCCACCGAGGACGAGGCCGATTACGCCTACGGTGCCTACAGCGCATCGTACCAGGCTCGCATGCGTCAGAGCTTGGCACAGCGGGGAGACCCGGCGCTCGGCAGCACGCCTTCGAGCTATGGAGCCAATCCGTCCAACGCCAGCTTGGGTCTCACCTTCCAGATGAGCCCTGGCAACCCATCCATGCTCACCAAGGGACGTCCTCTCGATGCTAGCCGATCGCCCGTCGCGTCCAACGCCAACCTTGCTGCAAGCCTCAGCCGCCAGTACAGCTCGGATCGCCACACCACAGCTGGTGGCCTTGCACCGCTGCGACACCACCCTTACGCAACCAGTCCATCGGCTACGACGGGTCCCTTGAGCGCATCCATGGGTCTCGCCTATTCGCCTGGTTCTAATGCTCCGCTCAACCGACCGGCGCACAGGAGAGGAAGCAGCCTCAGCAATGGTCTGGCTGCTCCCACCTATTCCGCAGGCATCCTCTCTACGTCGCCACGCTTCGGCAATGCGGCTGTTTTTGCCCGTAGCCCGGAGGATGGCGGTGCGGACCGTCTCAGCCAATCGCCGTACGGAGCCAGTTCTGGCTCGCCGTATGCTGCGGGCGCTCGTGGACTCAATGGGACGGGAGGATACTACGGCCCTGCTCAGGCCGGCGCCTACAGCCAATCTCCGCGCTACTCGCAGAGCTACGGTGCGCGCAAGGAGTCGAGCGGATTTGCGTCTACGCTGGCGTCGCACTTCGAGGGCCACGAACGATCCGACAGCATGGCGAGCGAAGCGACCGAGGTTGGAGACGCCTCGGGCGCTTCCATCACTTCGATGCGCAAGGCATCGACGGGCAAAGCAGGCGCGGCACGCGCTACGAGCAATACGAGCGCCTCCGGAAACACGGACGAGACGGCGCAGGTTGCGGCGATCCGCGACAGGCTGGGAGGCGCTGCTAGCTGTTCGGCCTTTATTTCGAAGCTGTGGCATCTCATGATCAACCCGGACCAGTACAGCAAGTACATCCGATGGGACGAGGCGGGTACGTCGATCATTCTGTCGAGCGAGCCGGATGTGGCCAACGAGTTTGCTGCCGACGTGCTTCCGCGACTGTTCAAGCACGGCAACAACGCCAGCTTCATTCGTCAGCTGAACTTGTACGGGTTCCAGCGCATCCCGTCTTCGCGCTTGCTGGATGCAGCCGAGATGAGGGTGGCTGCGGCCAAGCGAGCCGAGATGGGCGGTGGGGGTTCTTCGTCGACGCTCAACACGGCTGTGCAGCTGTATGGTGCGCACTCGAGCTTTGCGCATCCTCGTTTCCTGAGGGGCCGAGAGGAGTTGCTGCCGACCATGAAGCCGAGGTCGAGCAAGAAGCCCAAGAAGGCGTCGAACGGGCTGGGTGCCGGGCCGCGCTCGCTGGAGGCGGATACTTCGCTGGGTGCGGATGATACGGACGAGGAGGATTTTGCGTTGTGAGGTGAAGCCCATGGAACGTTGGTGACCTAGCCAGTGGCTCAATCCTTTGTCGACGTGGCGGCACGTCCTTCATCGGTGGTCCTGTCTCCCGTCGTCAACCCTTGTTCTGCCTTGTTCACTGATCTTGTTCTCTTTTCACTCTCTTGTTTTGTATTCATTGTTCGCAATTTGTCCTTCTTGCATCTCTCAATTCGTTTGGTTTCCAGACTGCCATGTGAATCACGCGAACGATGTCTGAAGGGGTTAGATTGTGTTCAAGGCTATGCGCCTCACTTCATGGGCACCAGTCTATCCGCAGTCAACCTGAGCACCTCGATGGTCGACAACGCCCTGTTCTTCGGATCCTTCCTTACACCCGGCCAGACCAGCCCGTACTTCGGCTTGGCCCTCTCCACCTTGTCCTCGACCACCCTCCTCTCCTGCTCGCTGCCATGCATCCGCTCGAACCTGAACCACATAGCCCAGTGATCGCCCACGCTCGGATCCGCCTCTGTCGCCCTGGCGAACCACTTTCTAGCTTGCGCATGTTTCCCCTCGAGCCAAAACTGCTGCGCGACGGCGGCGAGGACGTAGCTGTCGTCGGCGGTCTTTTTGAGTGCGTCTGCCATCTTTGTTTTGCGGCCGGGGCGGGGTTCGAGGGCGATGGCGAGGGCCCAGAGGAGGCCAGAGGTGGGGAGGGACTGGAGGGCGCGTGCGAGCAGGGTTTTGGCCTGGGTCGGGTTGGGTGGGGTGGCGTTGAGCTCGGTTTGGATGGATTCGTGCCAGATGGTGGGTGAGAGGGGGTTGAGCAGGCGTGCGCGCTCGAGGAGGGCACGGGAGCGGATGGTGAGGTTCTGCGAGGCTTCGAGGCGGCTGGCGAGGATCCAGAGCGTCGAGCAGGTCGGGCAGGCCCGCGTGCCGCGGGAGAGGTACTCCCGGGCCCTTTTGGTTCCTTCGTCCCCGGGACGCAGACGCACAAGCTCCGCACCCAGCATGTGCAGCTTCTCGTACCCGCTAAAACGCTCCAGCGCCTCATCGACCAACGCAACCGCCCGCTCCACCGTCCCGTAATCGCGCTCGAACAGCGCGCTCTTCATCCACACCCTCGCCGTGCCCACCTCGACCCGCGCCCGCTCCAGCAGCTTACCCGCCGCACCCACCCCACCCGTCTCGGACTCCAGCTTGGCAGCAGCGAGCGAGATGCTCTCGCTGCCGATATTCGCGTCAAACGCGCGGATGAGCACGCTGCGCGCACCGGGCGTATCGCCCGCATCCGCCCGGGTGGCCGCGTACGTCAGCCAGAGCTGCTCGGCCTTCGGACAGTGCCCAACAGCGCGTTCGAGGAGGGCGCACACCGCCTCGGTGCTGCCGTGCTGCTGCTCCAGCGCTACTGCCTGGGTCCAGATCGCAGGTCTGTCCGGGAACGTGCGCAGAGTGTGTGCGAGGATACTGCGCGCAACCTCGACACAGCCGCGCTCGAGGGCGGACTGCGCGTCTTCGACCCACACCGCGCGCCGGTCTTCCGGCTCCAGGTCCAGCTCGATCGTCGCCTTGACTATGGCGGAGCACACGAGTGGTGAGTTTTGCTGCTCGACGCGCTCGGCTTCGGCCAGCCACTGGTCGCGCGACAGTTCGGCGCCCGCTTTGCGCAAAGCTTTCACGGCTGCAGCGATGGTTCTGTCGACCTTGACGTCGTCTGACTCGGTTTCTTCGAGTAAGCGCGCGGCGGCGATCCAGATCTCGTGTGACGTCGGGATCGTCTTGCGCGCTTCGTTGAGCACTTTTTTGGCTTCTTCGGGGTTGGAGAGGCGAGCGAGCGCTAGCCATAGTTCAATGCTCAGCGGCACTGCTGCTACTGCACCGCTGAGGAGGATGCGAGCGTCGTGTGGGTTCTCTTCGAGGTTGACCAGCTCCTTCCACAGCTTTACGCTGTTGGGGATGTATTCGAGCGATTTGCGCAGGACGCGCTGTTTGCTCTCGGCGTCGTTTTCGAGTTCGACCGCCTTGAGCCAGATGTTGACCGACTGCGAGACGTGTCGAATCGAACGCGCGAGGATGACCTTGGCGTTCTCGTGCGTGTTGAGCCGCGCGGCTTCGAGCCAGATGTCTTCGGACTTGGGGCAGTGGTCGCACCCCTGCTGGATGATCTTGCGTGCGTTGGACATCTTGCCGGCGACCTCTTCGACGCGCGCGGCGGCGATCCAGCCAGGTGCGTGGGAGGGGTTGGTCTTGATGACCGAGTCGAGTAGGCTGCGTGCTTTTTTAATGTCGCCGATCTCGGCGTCGGTTTTGATGACGGTGGAGGAGAGTTCGGCGAGGTAGCCTTTGGGGTCGATGGAGGTGGCTGTGCCTGAGGTGGAGGAGGAGGCTTGGTCGAGCTGGTGGCTGAAGACCTTGTTGCGCGCCTGGCCGATTTCGGTGAGAGAAGTGATGGTGCCTCCGTTTCCTCCAGAGGCATCTTGGTCGGCATCAGCCATCTGATCCGAGGTAAGTGCAGCCTCGACAGCGTTCCTGTCACGAGCACCGACGAGGATCGTATCCGAAATGGCATACGATCGTGTATTGCGCGCCTCCCTCTTCGCAGCCGCCTTGCGCCGCTTGCCCGTCACACTGCCCGACTCGGTAAGCGAGGCCCACTCGTCCTCGGTGACGGCACTCAGCCCACGCTTGAGGTCGGCGAACTGCGCCTGGATCTGGGGCTTTTCCGCTCTCATCCTCTCGCGCTCCTCTTTCTCTCTAGCCTCTCTGAACTTCTTCCTGCGCTGATCCATGCGCGCATCGACAGCTTCCCAGATCCGATCCGCCTCTTCGTCGTCCTTCTCGTAGACGGCTCCTGCGAACAGCCCCGTTTCGTTTTCTGGATCTTGAAATCGACCTTCTTCCTCCTCCCCTCGCCCCTCATCGTCGACATCGTCGTCATCACCGCCACCGCCGGCATCTGCATCGTCCGCATCGCCTCCTGTGTTGGTTTTGCTGGAAGAAGCGACGGCAGTGAGACGCGCAGGACCAATGTCGGCTCGAGTGGTGAATCCAGAAGCGCCTCTTCCGAGACCGGCAACGTAGCCGGCGGGCGCCTGCATTGTAAGGAAGGCGAGCTTGTTGGGCTTGTCCGCCATGGTGAAGGGTCCGAGCCTGTCCCGGCTGGTTGAGGATGATGATGATGATGATGGAAGAAGAAGGAGAAACAAAAACTGTTTTTTTTTGGGGTGCGATTTCTCCACATTTCCACGAGGCTCTCAGCGTTCAGGGTCCACCTGATCAAGCGATGGTGACGCTGGTCGTGAGGTCACAAACAGACGTTTGAAACGGAAGCAGTGATGACGACTGAAATGCTATGCGATTGCGATGCAGGTGATGTGACAGATGAGAGACAGCGAACGAGACTGATGCCAATGAAGGGCCTTGGGTATTCTTCTAGACAAACGAGGTTACTGTGCTTCCACTGGACCGTCAAACAGGCGGATGCTGCGCAGAGTCAAAAGTGAAGGCAAGAGCAGGGGTCAGAGCTGCAACGATCTAGAGCAAAGCCTGATTGAAGGGTCTGTGTGCACCTACAGAAAGTCAGGAGTCGCCAAAAGGTTTCGACCGCCTGATCTGAACTCTCGTGGCCACACGTCGACGAGAAAGTAGTCTATGTTGCAAAAGCAAGTCAAGCAGGCAGCGTCAGTCAACAGGTTTCCCGCCTGTATCCAGACCTCTCCGCTTTCGTCAAACTTACAGAGATGTCCAACGGCGATCCCGCTGATATCGCCCATCACCGCCTTGAAGCTGCCATGCAACAGCCACCCGAAAATCACCAGACTCCACGGCAAATACGGCGCCGTGATCACCAACAGCCCAAACAGGCTCAGCCTCACATGTCTGTTCCTCCTCGACCAGATGTACACCAGCACAAACGCCAGCGGCGACCCCAAGAACGGCTGTGCCGTCAGCGGCGACAGGATCAACAGACACGTCGCCGCAAACGCCAGCAGCACCACGTAGCCTGCCCTACCCCCGCTGCGCCCGCCGAACGAGTTCTCCTCAAGCATGCGCGAGTAGCGCATAAAGAAGAACAGATGGAAAATAAAGTCGAGACCGAGCGGGCCAAAGTAGAGAAAGGCGGTGAGCAGGCGCCAGACCTGAAACTTGCGGAACACGAGCGCAGGCGTGTAGAAGAGCTGGTACTGCGAGATGGTGTGTGTGTGCTCGAGCACGGCGGTGGCGAGGGTGAGCGCGGCCCAGGTGCCCGTGATGGGCGGTACGGATTCAAAGTCCATTGTTTGTGGTCGTTGGATGATGGTGGTTAGGTCTTGTCCTCCTCCGAGAAGAAAAGCCTTCCACGTGGAGGCCTGATTTTTGGGTAATTGTTAGATCGGTTCCGGCGCTGACTGCAGCCGAAAGCCGAGCATGACGATGATTAGGCCCCCCCCCCGGCTTTTCTTGTGCGACCTGAAGGCTTTCTTGCCATCCACCACGATCGAGTATCGATCCACTCTGTCCCCCTCTCAAGTGTATAGTCTCACCATGTCGGCCACCGCTAACCCCTTCAACCTCAAGAAGCAGCTCGCCTTCTACGGCTCGTACCACACCGATCCCGTCAATGTCGCCATCCACATTATCGGCGTCCCTTTGATCATCTTGTAAGTGATCATCGCCAGACCGCTCCCTCGCTCTGTACATTCACGCTTACCCTGGCCCCTTCTTCTCTGCGCTCAAACCGCACAGCGCCACGTCGGCACTGCTAGCCAAACAAGGCTCTATCTTCCCGTGGGTGCAAGACCACTCTCCCCTCGCCGCGGCGTACCTCTCTTCCGCCGGCTCCTACCTCGCCTCGGTCCTTCCCGCGTCGCTGTTCCAGTATGCGCAGCTCAACCTCGCCGCCGTGTTCATGGGCACGTACTGGCTGTACTACTCGGTGCTCGACGCCACCGCTGCACTCATGCTCGCTCCGATCTGGTACGCCATCTGGTACGGCTCGACGCTCCTCGCCCGTACGCATCCGGAGGCGAACAAGATCGCGATCGGCATCAAGGCGCTCGGCTGGATCGGCCAGTTCTACGGCCACGGCGTGCACGAGGGTCGGGCGCCTGCGCTGTTGGACAATCTGTTGGGTGCCGTGGTGCTCGCGCCGTTCTTTGTGTTCTTGGAGGTGATTTTTCAGGCGGGCTACAGGCCGCAGCTGCAGAAGGAGCTGAAGAACAATGTGGCCAAGTTGGTGACCAAGTTCAGGACGGACAAGGCGAAGGCTAAGCGCGCCAAGGCGAATTAGGCGATGGTCGCGGAGCTTGGATGGATGGCGTTCGTTCGTACTGGTTTCGAGTTTGGGGTTCGTCTGGATTCCTGCCTTTTGTGCTTCGACTCTTGTGTATGACTTGGACTTGACTGTTGGTAGCAGCCGTTGATGCGTGTGTCTCTGCAGAGGTCGAAGAGAGGTGTGAGTGCAAGCTGGTCCATGGAGCATTGCGTTGACGGCTTTTTCGTGCCAAAAAAAAAAAAAAAAAAATGAAGCACGTCCTGCATGCACCTCGCATCCAACTGGCTCGCCTTCATCTCTTCTTTCCTCTCCAATCCGCCTTCCAGGGTTGCTGTCCCTCTCCCGTTGTCAAAACCTCGGCGGCACATCGCCCACCATGCCGACTTCATAGCGCACTCGCAGCGACAAAGTGTAGATGTTCTGCCACCATCGCGACAGCTTTCGAAGGCACCACCATGTCCGACACCACCAGTACAAGCGCCGGCATGGACAAGCGCCGCAAGTCGTTTTCGCAGACTCTCAAGGCGAAGCTGGCGCGGCCGCATTCGAGCGACGCAAGTAGGAGGCTGGACAGCAGCAGTGGTAGCGGTGGCGGGGAGGATGCGCCGCCTGTGCCGGCGGTGCCGCGGTGCTACTCGATGAACGCCGTCTCGCTGTCCGCCACCTCCCCTTTCAGCACGGCATCAGCTGCGAGCCATGACGATCTCGAACGGGCATGGACGAGCATAACCCCGCCCTCGTTCCCCACCCCACCACTCTACACCGCCTGCTACTGCGAGGAGAACGTCTACCTGCTCGTCCAGCACCTTTCCCCCCAACTGTCCTCGCTCAACACGACCGCGCTCAACATCGCCCGGCAGCAAGCCACACGCAAACAGCGCACCGCGGGGGGAGCCTCAGCGTTCGCGGCGGTGTGGGACGTGCACGTCGTGTTCGTGAGCAACGCGACGCGCACCGTGCTGCTGTATGCGCAGGCTGCGTCCAAGCTGCCCCAAGCGGGCTGGCCGGTGGTGTGGGACTACCACGTTGTCGCTGTGGTCACGTGCTGCTTGGTGCCGCTGCACGAGCTGCGGTTGACGCCGGATGGGATGGCGCTGGAGGTGACTCGCCGTGGGGAAGGAGGGGGACGGAGCTGGGTGTACGACTTCGACTCGCGCCTCGCCACCGAACAGCCAAAAGCCGTGCCCTGGGCCGAGTACAACGAGCACACGTTCAAGCCGGATGCAATCAGGGATGGGACGATCCCAGGGCATTTTCAGCCCGCGTTCCGCTGCGTGGCTGCCAAGGAGTATGTAGCGCACTTTGCGAGCGATAGGAGTCATATGCTGAACACGACGCAGGCGGGGGTGAGGACGTGGAGCGCTCAGCCTCCGAAGTGGGATGTCATCGTGGGAAGGGAGGCGACGAGGGAGGGGTGTAGGAATAATCTCATGGAGAGGTATGTTGACGTCAGTGCGGATGGTGGGGTGGGTGATGGGAGGTATGGGAGGGTGTGGAAGGGGATGGATTGGTTGGGCAGGAGTGCGCTGCCGGTTGGTCATGCGTTGGGCGCTTCGTTGCTTGACGATGACGGTGTATCAAACGGTGCGCTGCAGCACTCGGCCGAGGTCAAGGTGCAAGGAAAGGCACCGACTCCACCACTCGTTCACCACATTCAACCGGGGAAAGAAGGAGAACGAGGTGAGAAGGAGGAACCCAAAGGCGGACGCATCACCTCACCCCTCTTCCCCGCCTATCTGTATTCTTCGCAACAACATCGTGCGGCTGCACCCAGACCGGCTTCTTCGACCTTGTGGTAATGGCACTGCTCTCTCTCTCTCTCTCTCTCTCTCTACTTTCTAGTGCGATGATCTCGTCTACTCTACGACGAAGAAGGCTTCTTCTTGCGCTTGACACTGAGCATGTTGGTGGTCCCACCTCCTCCTGTTGCTGCTCCCGCAGCTGCCGTGCTTGCACTATTGTCGCTCGCCTGCTGCTGTTCGAGCTGCTTCTTGACCTGCTCCATCTGCTCCTTCGTTGGCGCCTTGAGCACCACATCCATCCAAATCGTGCCCTGCCCGATCAACTTGCCGTCCTCTCGCTCTTTGCCATCCAAAAACTGCGCCACGCCACCCTTGCGTCTGACCTCGCGATCGACACCCTGGAACCAACTCTCGGTCAGCTGCCTCGCCAGCGTGACGCGGTTCCATTCGCACGTATCCTTCATGAGCGATCTGAAGACCAAGTCGCCCAGCACCTTGTACGGCAGGGACAGCGGTTGGCGCTCCACACTCTGTGTAGCAGTCGACGTGGACGACGGCGGATGGCGCGTGAAAAGGATGACGAGCACGCCGACTGCGTTGCCTGAGCAACATTCCTGGCGAAAACCCATGCGCTCCCAGAAATCGTCGATGGGCAGATCGTCCATAGCTTGGCGCTCACGCATCAGTGCGCGGAGCGTGATCAGTGGTACACCTGACGACGACGACGAGGAGGATGTGGATGCGGGCTCGGTCTTGGCTCGCTTCTCGCTTTCGTTCGGTGGCGAGTCGTCGGAAGCCGCTCGTTTCTTGCCCTGGCTTGCGTCGGTCTGCTTTTCACCCTCCTCGCCCTTGAAGTCAGAAACGTCGAGCTGCTCCTCGATGCCATTCTCCTTTTCCTCCTGCGCGACTCCGGGTGCCTTTGCTTGTGCCTCTCCGTTCCCGTTGGTTGCAACGCTCTTCTTCTTCCAGCCGGAATGCTCGTGTGCGTCTCTGGCCATTTCATCCAAAAAACGCGTCTTGGGATCGTCGGAAAAGTGCGGCATCAGCGTGGGTACCGTTCTGACTTTCTTCGGGTCATAGTCGCTCTCCTCTGGATTCGTCTGTACCTTTGGAGGAGCGGTGCTGGACAGAACAAAGCTCGACGTCTGCCAGTGGAGGGGAAGAGGCGGAAGGTCTGCAGTAGAGCAACCGGCTCCCGACGAGCTGTATGGATGGCCATAGGTCCAGTTTGCCTGTTTGAGTACCTGGTCTGCCGGCGTAGTGGCGGATGATCCTTCTCGGACGAGCGGCACGAGCGGGTGCGATTCCATCTTGCTGTAGCCTGGAATGACGTAGAATGCCCTTGCGTCAATGGGCTGGCTTTTCGAGTTAGCGCTCTTACGCACAGGCGACGATTCGTCTCGAGTGGACACGATTACATCGGACATGACGGCTCGCCACCACTTGATAAGCCCGCCATCGGAGAGCACTTTTTTGTCCTTGTTTTCAGGGCTGGAGGGGAAGAGGTAGGCCCTCTGACTGCGCGCTAGGATGTGGACCGAGAGATGCGATACCGGGACGGACGAACTTCCGTTTCCAGAGTGATCCCAGTGACGGAAGGACGTAAAGTGCTGTGTGACTGCCGAGCTGAGCGTCGCTGTCAGGGTGTTGCCGAACTTGGTGCTGCTGTCCGCAAAGACGTGGCTGGACAAGGCATCTCTGAGCGGGGTGGGGATGGCTTTGGGGCCATAGCCGCTCGAGTCGAGTTTGGACACGTAGAGCACGGCCGAGCCCAGTTCGGGGATGGTGTAGAGGTAGAGCTCCATCGCCAGGATGAGAAGCGGCGCGCTTGCATCCCTAGCCGTCTCCTTGGGCGGTCTTGTCTCGCCGCCCTGTTCGCTATCGGTGGCTCCAGTCGCTGCTTTCTCGACATCGGGCGAGGAAAGAGGCGCCCAACTAGCAGTGATGAAGATCTGTTCTTCGAGTGCTCCGATGGATGCTGCCTTCTTGTTGTACTCTAGATCGGTAGGGTGAATGTGCGCGAGTGGATAGAGCGACTTGACCTGGCGTGGGATCGAGAAGAGCGTGTGGATCCGCAGCGTGCCTGGCTCGGCTACAGCAGGAGGTGAGGCATCGAGGGCGGTGCGGATGGTGGCGAGAAGGGAGGAAGATGAGGAGGAGGATCTTTCCGACATCGTGTTGGAGGTGGCGCTGTCGTTCCTAAGAAAGGATCGATTGGATGGAAGAGAAGGAGGAGCAACTGTGACAGCAAAGAGTGGACCCTTGATTTGCGACTTCTTCTGCGCTGCGCCAACTCCAAACCAACACGCACAGGGAAGACGCGATTTTTGGAGCGCGACAAAGGCGCTCTCTACGCCGCGCGCTCGTCACGCCGTAGCCTTTTTTTTTTTTTTTTTTCTTTTTTTTTTTTCCGCTGATGAGACCGCGCTTTTTCGGCTGGCAGTGGCAGTGCCAAGACTTTTGGTTGCATCGAATCTTCTCTGCTGTCTGTCCCTATCGACCTGAGCCTTTTTCATCGAAGCAGCAATGTCTCTGCGACCCGCCGACACGTTCGGGCGACACGTTCGGAATCGCGCCGCCGCCATCGGTGCCAAGCCCATGTGACGAGTCTGCAAGATAGTAGCGGGAGCATCGTAATTTGCTTGTGAAGAGGAGAGGGATCGAGCAATTCGGATCAAAGCAAACGAGCTTTCGGGACTGAGAGCGCCACAAACGACGGCGGACTTTTTTGTGACAAGTCGCTTCCCGAGCGCCTTATCGTCCCGTCTCTTTGGTGCCAGGAATGTGTGCAGCTCACGATGCAGCCCAGGGCGAAAAGGCCTCACACATTGTCCGCTCGGACCGCTTCTGAGGGAATTCATATCGATTGCAGGCCAGTGAGCACCCTTCCATCTGTGATGAGGACGATGAGGACGAGGAATTCTCCTAACCCAAAAGACCGCAACGCTGTCCTCAGATGGCGGCAAGGCGCAGAGTGACCGAATGGCTGGCAGCAATTCCTCAACTTTATCGTTTTCGTGATTTTCAAGAAACGTGCCGAGTCGCTTGCTGCTGCTGTGCCGTCCTGCAGGTTCTCGACTGATGCCCAGGTTCGACTTTTTATCTTTTTGCGTCGGAATGGTTTCGAGACCAACAACATCACTGACGACCATCATCATCTCGACCATCACTGGCTGAGCCAAGCTGCCATCAGTCCGGCAGCAACTTGGGCGGATATCATTACCTAGATCTTGACTCCCACCCCGCCTTTATTCGTTGTCACCTTCGGCTATTCCGTCAAACCCACTTTTCGACGACACTTGGCCTGCATTCAGTCACGATCGACATCGCAGGGACAAGCACAACTGCGACACCGCCCCTCAGCTCCGACTTTCGGAATTGACACCGATCACTCGTTCCGCTGTTCCGGCAGTTCCGCTCAACGAGTTGCTCACATCATCTGACCCGATCGCCAACGAGCGACAAACTCTTTCTTGCCACCTCCATCGCCGTATCGAATGGCTCGCATCATCCGAATGTCGGCACCATCCTCATTTGCAACGTCCCAATAGAATCTAACTTTTCCATCGGCAAGCTTCCTCTCTCTCTCTCCCCCAACAAGGTCGCCTTATCACCCCAACAACAGGCAGCCGCAGCGCAGGCACTTTGCAGAGCCTAGCCTGCTGCTGCTAGCCGAATCAATCCGCCCATCATGGCCTATGCTTTCCACCCTTTCGAAGTCACGCCCGTTCATATCATCTATGTCGCGCTCGGCCTCTTTATCTGCATCTTCTCCTACCTCTCCCTCTTCATCAAGGAGCGCCTCTATCTCGGTGAAGCTCCCATCGCTGCTGCATTCGGCATCATCATCGGTCCTGTCGCCACCAACCTCTTCAACCCCGCCAAGTTTGGAGGCGAGGATGGCGTAACCCCTGGCGGCCCTCACACCGATGAGATCACCCTCGAGGTGATGCGCGTCACCATCGCGCTCTCCGTCTTTGCCATCGGCGTCGAATTGCCCAAAAAGTATCTATTGCGCCACTGGAGATCCATCGCCATCCTCTTGGGTCCTGTCATGGCTTGGGGCTGGCTCATCACCGCCTGTTTCATCTACGCCCTCATCCCTGGTCTCGATTTCCTCAACTCGCTCGTCGTCGCTGCCTGCGTCTCGCCCACCGATCCCATCTTGGCTCAGGCCGTCGTCGGTGGTCCATGGGCCGAAAAGCACGTCCCTGCCCACGTTCGTCATATGCTCATGTGCGAGTCGGGCTGCAACGACGGTGCTGCCTTCCCCTTTCTCTACTTGGCTCTCTACCTTACACAGAATCGCGACAATGTCGGCCATGCCATCGCTCAGTGGTTCTACGAGACCTGGGCCTACGAGATCATCTTGGGCACCATCCTCGGAGCCTTGATCGGCTACCTCGCCCGCAAGTTCATGCGCTTCTCCGAACGCAACAAGCTCATCGACCGAGAGTCTTTTGTCGCCCAGTATATCTCGCTCGCCATCGCCAGTATGGGCGTCAATGTCTTGCTCGGATCGGACGACCTTCTCGCCGCCTTCGCCTGTGGTACCGCCTTCGCTTGGGACGGGTGGTTCACAAAGCAGACCGAAGACTCTAACTTTTCCAACATTGTCGATCTGCTCTTCAACATTGCTACCTTCATCTACATTGGCGCACTCATTCCATGGCACGACTTTGTCGACGCATCACTCGGCCTGTCCATCTGGAGGCTCATCGTCCTCACCATCTGCGTGCTCCTCACCAAGCGCATCCCCGTCATCCTTGCGCTCTGGAAGTTCATCCCAGATATCAAGACTTTCCGCGAAGCCATCTTCTGCGGTCACTTTGGTCCCATGGGCGTCGGTGCCATCTTTATCGCCACGCTCGGCCGAACCCTCATGCCCGAAGAGGTCCACGAGCCGCCGCAGACCAGCAACGATGTGCTCGCTCTCACCATTCAGCCCATCGTCTACTTCTTTGTGCTCTGCTCCATCATCGTCCACGGCTTCACCATTCCCTTCTTCGCCTTTGGCAAGAACGCACGTCGACGAGCCCACACCTTGACGCGCACCTGGAGTCGCAACCCTTCCATCCGCGACGACGAGCCCGGCTGGATGAGCCGTGTCCGCCGCGTGAGGACGGGCGAAGACATTGTCATCAATACCGACGATATCAGCGCCGACAAGATGTCGGCTCAGCAGCTCGCGCTCATCGGACGCGGCGCCATCGGAGGCTACCGTGAAGACGAGCTGCGTCGCGAGGACAGCAACGACGAGGCTTCTGCCACTGCAGCTGCCGAGTCGTCCGCCAGCAGCAAGGACCAAGAGCCCGCTTTCGTTGGTCTGCTCAACACGCGCACAGAACGCGACCTCGAAAAAGCTGAAGGGCTTGGTGGAGAGTGGAACGAAAAGCAGGGCGATGGCGACGCTGATCAGAGCCTCGATAGCAACGCAGCACGCAGACGCCAGCTCTGCAAGGATATGGACGGCATCGAGGACTGGGAGGGTAGCGATGAAGACTCGAACCCGGCCGCCGACTATCTGGGAGATAACTGTGTCGAGATGCGCCGATACCGCGAAAGGATGCAAGCTAAGCGCGAAGCTCAGCTGGCTCGTAAAAGGAGCAAGAGGCAGTCTGCAGAGGAGGAGCAAAGGATACGCACATCTAAAGAGGAGCAGGATCTCGGCGAAGCACCCATGGACCGCGACATTATCCTGGGTCGTGTGCACGCCGATGACGAGGACGAGGCTTGTCGCCAGGACCGCAAAGGTCAGGCTCATGCGCACGCGGATAGCAACAACGAAAAGGACGAAGCCAACTGGCCCAAGGTGCGAAGCTGGGTCGAGGGACACAACCTCGTGCTCGAGCATCAGAAGAGCTACTCGGACGATCCCATCGTCGAGGTCATTCCCTTGACCACCCACGAACGCGATGCACTCGAAGAGTCCGAGACGCCAGCACAGGACTGGGTGCGCCAGCACCACGACGAGCTTGCCTGCTTCCTGGGACACGAAGACCATGCCAGATGGAATGCGTCCGAGACCATCCCCAGGCTGCTCGAGAACAAAGTGCACAAGTGGTGGCCCAACAAGGACAAGAAGCACTACGTCAAGGCCCAGGCGCCCGAGGAGGAGACGGCGCAAGACCGACAGGACCGCGTCAATCTCATGTACGGTGCCATGTCGTGGGCTCACGACCGTCGAGGCGATGATCAGGAGCGCGATATTCCGCTCAGGTCTTCGCGAGCGAGCGCGCAAGAGTCGGCGCAAGAGGAGGGAGAGGGTGTTATGGGAGTCAACGTCGCACCGGCTGTCGTCAGCGCACGTGAGGATGGTGGTGGCCGCCCAGCTGGTCCTCAAGATTCGTCGTTGCCGCAGGGCAGCACCAGCGCCCAGGACACAGAGCACGATGTGTCGTCTTCTTTGGCAACAGCCGCAGCAGGAGCGTCGTCGAAGCCGGCGATTGCCAGCAGGCGCGCTGGTGGTGCAGCACCCAGGCGCGGCAATCTGCGCAAGAAGGTGCTGTCTGGGCAGATTGGGCTGTCGGGTCGAAGAAAGTCGACAGCAAGTAGAGAGTCGGACGAGGATCAGGAGGTGGTGGACGACGAGGGTGGAGAGGGAGAGTCGGCATCGGATGCGTATACAAAGCCGCGCGTGATGATCTCGGAACCGGCCTCGCCGACCATGACGCGCGACCGGTCGTCGCACAAGCTGAGCCCGTCTTCGAGCTTCCGCACCCCAGGTGGCATCGGCGACAAGGGCAAGGCCAAAGATCAGGGCAAGCAGGAAAAATTCTTCCCGCGATCGTCTTCGGCAGGCGCAGGTCTCGCTGCGCCCTACCGCTCGTCTTTGGGCGTCAGCAACAGTCCGATCCTCAAAGCATCGGCGCCGCGCTCTCGCGTGGGATCTAGCGCGGGACGCGATGCAGAGACTTCGTCGAGCCGCAACGCGTCGTCCGTGCAGTGGCTCGACATCGCCGGCTCGGGCTCGTCGCACGACCGCCAGGCGCCGGCGGGAGGTCAGCGGCGCAGTGGTCCGATCAATGAGGCGGGAGCGCATGCGTTTTCGCGGCGTGCTCGGACGTACAACGGCGCGTCCTCGTCTGGCAAAGAGATGAGCCGCGATGCGCGCGTGTACCACCTCGACAGCGACGAGTCGGACGACGACGATGATGCGGCCAGCAGCGACGACGACAACCGTCGCCATGGAGGGTTGGGGATCCGCGATGGCATGAGTAGGATTGGCGCGTTCTTCCAGAACTTCACCGCGCCCAAGGGAGAAGGAATGGGCAATCCGGGTCCGACGTCGCATCCGCACTTGTTCCCTGCGCGGTCCAAGACGGAGGGGGACGCAGGTAAGAGCGCAAGGCAGTCACCCACTTCGAGTCGGTCATTGAGGCGGGAGGTGACGCGGGATGACGAGCTGGAAGGGTTCGCGCTGCCGCCTGCTGCTGCTGAAGGGTCGACGCCGCCGTCGCCTGAGGGCAGGCGCAACCGCGTCGGGCTAGGAGGGTCGGCGAGCGCATCGGGGACGTCGACGCCAAGGGTGCTTTTGGATCTGCCCAACCAGGACGGTCCGCCTGTCTCGCCTGGTCAGCAGCCGCGTTGATTTGACACACCCATAGACCCTGTAAACTCACATAGGAAGAGCATCGTACACAAATTCAATCCATCTCGCACTGACACACACTCGATGCTTTCCAACTTTATGTTTGGAGAATGTGTGTTCATCAACCGAACAGCACGACGCCGATCGTGTACAAGTCACCCAGCACCAGCCCAACCAGACTGCCCACCAGCAGGGGGAACGGGTAGGTCTGGTAAGCGACGTTCCAGTCGAGTGCGAGCACTGCCGTTGACGCCAGGGTGCCGAGCACGCAGCCGATGAGCGGGTAGAAGAGCGGCAGGAGGAAGGTTGGGTTGGGGCGGAGGGTGAGCAGTGCTGTCCAGTGGGTGGGGGCGTTGGCGAGGGTGGTGCTGGAGGGTGAGGGTGAGGGTGATGAAGGGGTTGATAGGGATGTTGTGGCTGTGGTGGTGGTGGGTGGCGTAGTGTTGGTGGCTGTGCCCGAGGAGGTGATGTTGGGCAAGTCCGGCAGCCCTAGAATATGCAACAACGGCAGCCCAACTAACAACGCCAAATGCGCCGCGAGCACGGCGGTCTGCATCCACCTCCCCGCCACATCCGCGCCCGCCAGGACCAGCGCTCCATACACCACCCCCGCCACAATCGGCATCGCCAAAAACGTGACGCTGACGCTCTCCATCTGGCGGACGAAGCTGCCGACCTCCTCCTCTTCGCCCATCCCCTCGTGTTCAAACCGCGTATCGACGCCGACGCTCTTGCCGGAGTCGCGCTGCGCCTTCAACGCGCGCACGAGCGCCGCATGCCGCCTTTGCGCCTTTTGGGCATACGCGTTCAGGCGCGCCACAAACCACGCCTGGATCACGCCTACGCCGAACAAGCCACGGATACCGGCCGAGGTGAAGCGCACTCCCCAGTCTGCGCGCGGGATCGCCCCTGGCGTCGTGAGAAGGATGAAGTAGTTGAGCTTGTCCGAGAGCCGCCGCGTGTACGATGGGTTGAGACACGGCTCGGTTAGGAGGATGAACGCGAATATGTGGCATAGGGTGTGTAAGAGGAGCAGCAGGACGAGGGTGGCCGGCGCGTGGATCCAGCGTTTGCGGCGAACGGCTCGGGATGGGGCGGAGGCAGCGGGTGTGGGAGCGGTGCTGGTGGTGGTACCGGGGCGAGTGGACGAGGCGGGGCGCGCGATCGTCATACGCGGTTTGGGGCCCATCGTGTACGCAGCGCCTGTGAGAAGGTGGAGCAGAGGATTGAGGTGTTGGTCGAGGGTGTGGTTGGGAGAAGAAGAAGAAGAAGAAGAAGATGTGCAACGCACAGACACGCCGCGTTTTTTTTTTTTTTTTTTTTTTTTTTTTTTTTTTTTTTTTTTTTTTTTTGGCTGTCTGGCGCTTGGCCGACTTCCGCACTTTTTGCTCCGCGTCGAGTTTCGCGCGCGCCCAACTCCATGTCAACACCACTTCCGACACCTGCCTCATACACACAGGCCGGTTCAACCTCATCTTTCTTCTGATAAAAGCAGGCCGAGACAGTCAATCAATGGAGCCTAATTTACTGTAATCAACGCTGAACGAAACTTTGGTATTCGATTGAAGAGCCTTTGTGAACAACATCAAGTGCATATACAAGTTCGAAGGGGGAGGGTACAAATGACAAACACGCCTGACGGTGAGGCTTAGAACTCATCCTTGGCCCTAGCAGTGGCTTTTGCAGCCGAAGCCGAAGCAGCGCTGGCCGCCGACGAGGCGTCAACACTCGCATGGGCTGCAGCCTGCTCGCCCTTGCCCAAAATATCCTGCACGCCAAAGTAGGCCTGACGAACGCCATCCTTGATGTAGCTGAAAATGCCGCGGTGGCCCGTGTAGCGCGCGCGCATCTCGCGCAGCAGCTGGTTGCGCTTCTTGGGGATCGACTCCAACGGCATGCCGCTGCTCCTGAGGTACTCGCGCAGTCGGGCGTCGCTCCACGAGATGTACTCCTTGGCCTCCTTGTTGATCTCGTGGCCGTGCTTCTGCGCGAGCTTGAGCAGCTCGTCGCGCTTGGCCTGCGCATCCGACTTGAGGTAGCCGTTCTGGATGAGCCAGTTGCGCAGATCGCTGTCGGTCCAGCTCGACCACACCTCGCTCTCGGCCGTGTTGTAGTTCTTGCGCACCAAATCCAGATACTCGTCGCGCTTCGCCTGGAAGTCCGACTTGATCACGTTGTTCTTGATCAGCCAGCTGCGCAGCTCCGACTCCTTGCACGTGTCGTAGACGTTCTCGGTGCCCGTGGTGTAGTACTCCTTTGCGAGCGCAAGGTACTCGTCGCGCGTCTTCTCGGCGGGCGACTTGATAATGCCGTGGTCGACGAGCCAGTTGTGCAGGTAGCTGTTCGAGTAGGCCTCGTAAGGGGCGTTGACCGTGGTGGTGTAGGCGCCGCGCATCTTGCTGAGCAGCTCGTCGCGCGTCGCCTGCGTCTTGGTCTTGATAATGCCGTGCGACTCGAGCCACGAACGCAGGTCGTTGTCGTTCCAGGTCGAGTAGACGTAGTCGGTGCCGTCGTCGATGGCCCGGTGCACCGCCTGCGAGGCTTGGGCGTACGCCGAGCTGCCGCTCTTGGAGGCGGCGTTGTAGATCGAGTTGCCCGACTTGTTCGCGTGCGTGGCCGCGCTCTTGGCACTCTTGGAAACGTCCGAAGCGCCGGGAGCGTTCTTGCTGAGGCTCGAGGCGGCGTAGACGGAAGCCTGTGAGCCCACCGAAGAGGCAGATTTGGACAAGGGATAGTAGAGATCGGTGAGCGCTACGCCCGAGGCCGATTTGCTGGCTTGGGCGGCGTAGGAGCTTACAGCAGACGAGATGGACGAGGCGGCACTCGAGGCCGAGCTCAGCTGCGACGAGGCGGCACTCTGAGCAGCAGCCGAGCCCGAAGAGGCCGACGAGACGAGCTTGCCATAGTCCTGTATGGCGAGCTGACGCAGCTGCTCGCCCGTGGTGTAAGGGGCGATGATGCCTCGGTCGAGGAGGTAAGTGCGGAGGTCGGATCTGTGAAACAGAAGCAGCGTTAGTAAGGTGGTCAGCATCGAGTAGACACAAGGTCAAAATCAGGTCGTGCGAAAAGGCACTTACTCGGACCAGGTCTGGAAGGCCGTGTTGAATGCCTTGCTTCCGCCTTTGGTAAAGTCCTGCAGCCAATCGCCGGCTACAGGCTGAGGGGCGGTAGCGATGGCGATGCAGAGTGCCAGCAAGCCAGCAGAGATGAAGCTAGCTTTGACCATGGTGTTGTTGGGAGATGGATGTCAAAGTCGAAATGTAGAAGAGAAACAAGTGTGAAGCTGGTATAAGCGACTTTGATGATGGTGGATGTAGAGGAAGGAGAGGTGGACGTCGATCCTCAGCAAGCTATAAGATGAGAAGCGGATGGCAACGAGAGAGAGAGAGAGAGGAACGTGGCTCAGCAGACAAGTTTGAAGAAGCAGAGGAGAAGGGAGTCTGCGGAATGCGTGAACAAGCGTGGCAGCTCAGTTCAACGCACATCATCATTTCCGCTCGTCATTTCGTCACAACGCTTTCAACGCAGTCTCCGCACTTGGAAGGTCGCCTCTCCCTACTGTCACACCGCTCATCCACTTAGTCACCAACTCAGTCAGTCACCGCCCGCTCGTCACTGGGCAGCTTCCGAAAGAAAGCGTTCGCACCCTGCGCAGCACCCTGTCTCTATTGCGTCGTTTAGCAACTGTCCCTCCCCCTTGCAACTGAACTCGCCATTGTCCAACGCAGACTCCTTTCTCTCTCTCTGTTCCACTTCGCTGATGTTTAAGCTTCTACATTGCTTTCAACTGGCCGATCGGGTGGCGTGTGCGCTTCTTGCTGTGACAGCTCGAGTGGTAAGTGGAGGGTCACCCGAAAAATCTTTTGAGAGAGAACACGTTGACGAGCGTTCAACGTGACTGTGCATCGTAAGCGAGGTGTGCCATTTCCCGTCCGGAGTGCGGGGTCATGACTGTCAACGACGTCATTTTACGCGAAAAATAAATAAATAAATAAAAAAATAAAAAAATGCAGAGTCCACTGTTTTCGCCATCGGATTCCGCTGCCTCTCTCTCTCGTCAGAGTGGCAAGCTGACTCACTCCGCCAACCTCTGAGCAACGTGTCGAGTCCTCGAGCCTGAGCCGTCTTGTCACGCATCGTCAAGCTGCAGCTTTCTGCAGATGCAAAGCTTACTCGACATTCTGCTTGAGAGGGCCACGCCGACGAGTGGTCTAGACTCTCACTCTCTTCCCACGGTTGAGCCGTGGCAAGAGCGACTGTTCGTCGTCATTGTCCATGTCGCTGTCCTTGCAGTGCTTGGCAGCTTTGCTTTGCCGAATCAAGACAGAACCCTGATCAGGATCGCCTTAGCCTTGGCTGCATGATTTTCGCGCACCTGGAGGCTGTGTAGACACGTAGTCTAACAACCATGATTTTTCGGCTTGGCCTTTGAGCTCCTTCAACTCGACGCAAGAACGTTGGTGTTGATTTGCTCATCCTCGACACAACAGCTGAACAGCCTCGGCCCGCGCGCTGCATCAGTTGAGTGACGCTGTAGCATGCTCATTCCTCGGCGCTTGAATGGTTGATTCGAAACATCTATAGCGCTCGATGTCTTCTTGCGAAAGAGACGAGGGCGGGGCGAGTGGGTATAGATGGACTTTTGCGAGTCCTTTTGGGGTGTCGCATGCGGGACCGCCTCATCAGGTGCGACCTGCATCGGTCAGTGCGTCTCATGATGCTTCGGCAGCGGCTCTTGCGGCAGCGGCAGATCCGATAGTGGTGCCTTCGACTTCCTCTGCATGACCGAATGGAATCAAAACCGACGACAATGTCAGTACAGACTCCCGAGACTGCTGTTAGCTGTGGCGCTGATGAGCACTCACCCCAGGGTCGACGGCATGACGGACATCCGTCGTTGTCTTGAAGCCACTTCATGATGCAATGCAGATGAAACTCGTGGCTGCACTTGCCAAACACTGTTGCCAAGGAAGTGCATAGAGAATGGCGAGTCGATCGCAGAGGGAATGTGTCAGTAGCGATGCAAGGCACGGGCTTATAGCATCGGCTGAGAGCATGACCCGAACTTACATAGCGGACAACTGTCGCCGGGCTCCTTGCAACTCGCGCAGCAGCCGTCAAAGTTGCTCTGGCAAATGCCGCAGATATCGTCTGGATCTTTGACGTCCCATACTGCGAGACAAAGGAGTGAAAGGAGTTTCAGTATCTATCGTATCGAATGTCATGTGCGTCTTGAAAGCTTGAGACTTACGCCAGTACGCGACTGCGTTCCACGACTTGACCTTGACTTTCATATTGATCGCATTGGAGGTGTGGAGCCAGTCCGTGTCGGATTTGTCTTTCGAGTGGTCGCCGCTTCGGCGCTTCGAGGAAAGACCGGCCTCGCCGTGTCTGCTTGATTGCGAGGAGACGAGTGTGATCGTGGCAAGACGAGTTGTCGCAAAACCCTTTTTCGGAGCAACAGAAAGGCAACAGAGAGGCAGAACAACAGCGACGCGTCCCTTGCGCTCCACACGCAAGCTTGTCGCCGCGCCTTGCTTTCAGCAGCTCAGCAGCTGCAGCAAAGTGGGCGGCTTTGTTGGACCCTGAAATCCGCTGCTCCTTTGCTTGCCAGCTGCAGCTCGCGCTCTGGCCATCCGCTTCACCGCTTGTAGCAATCGGGTCATCCGCCTCTACCTCCATCATCGCCGCACTACAACAATCACATCTCGGTCAGGTACCAACTATCACACGTTCATACAGTCACACGCTCTCTCGCTCCTTCGCTCTCTCCGACATCATTTCTCAGGACCTCATCGGTCAAGCCGCTGCCGCTCCGGTGCAGTTGCCGATCACCAGGCGCACCGCCTCGATTCGACACTTACGCCCTGACTAGTCACTCATCTGCTCGTCCGATCACTCCGATGTCGAGCCCAATCTTTGCTTCTTCGCCATCCTCGGGCATAGGCGATATCCGCCATCGCTCGGCGTCCTTTGGTGGTCCTCGACTCGATCTGGTGCTACGTCCATCCTACGCTCTTGGGCCTTTCAAGCTGGGTCACTCGCTCTGGCACGTGCTCAACTATCTCCGCTCCCATCAATCACTCTTCCCGCAGATCAACATCACTTACGATGAATCTACGCCGAGACTCTCGCCTATCGTCATAGTGATCCAGCCCAACCTGCACCTCGTATTCAATGGCGTCACGCAACGCCTCAATATGATCACGCTCGAAAACCTCGACTCGGCCAACGGCTCACAGTCGACATCTCACACAGCCACATCGATAGCATCAGCAGAACCGAGCCACCGCCCTGTCAATCTCATCTACAACGGCAAGCTCATCTTTTCCAGGGGATCAGCAAGATCACCGCCAGTTGCGCTCAACCGCTCAACACTGCATCAGATCCTCGGTCCCACGTACCCTGGGCATCCGCAGTCTTCTTCCGTCTCTTCAGAGAGCTTGGTTGCAGCTGCTCTCGGTAGCAAAGCTGATGGATCGGACAAGGACCGCAAGGAGCTCGTCATCTCCTACCCCGGCCTCGCTTTCTGCTTTGCGGTCAAATCGAATGGAGCAAAGGAGGCAGATGTGGACAAGTTCCAGCCCGTCTCGTCGATGCACGTCTTTTCTGGCTCGGAACTCAACCATCCGGACGACATTCTCGTATCACCCTCCGTCGCCACGCCATCCTCAAGTGAAACGCCACGCCCTGCAGCACGCTCATCGAAAGGCACCCTCTCGCCTACAGCAGCCGTGAGCGACTATCAACAGCTCAACAGCGAACGCGACCGTGCAGCGCTCGACATTGACGCCATCCAAGTCCGATGTCCCACCCTGCTCGAAGCCAGCATCACGCCCGGTAGAGGCGTCTCTTTGCACTTTGCCAAGAGTGGCATCTCTCGGGCGACATCTCCTCCGCTCGACCGCAGCAAGACGGTAACATCGCCGCATGGTCACGCAGTGCACGCTGTCGAGCTGCTGCTCGGCATCACTACGCCGCAAGACGCACTGTGCGATCTGGGACAGCCGCAGCGCATCTTTTACAAGGAGGACGACCGAATGCGCATCCACGGTGCACCCGCAGGGCATGGCGGTGGACGCGGCGCGAGACAAGGTGCTTCCGAAACGAGCAACGCGACCGATGACTCGGCGTTTGGCTCTGGCGATCACGACGACTCTGCCTTCTTCTACAACTACTTTGACCTCGGCATTGACCTGCTGTTTTCCAAAGACACGTCGCGCATGCCGTCGATCGCGGAAGCGTACGATGCGGCTGCGAGCGGACAGCCGAGATTGGAAAAGGTGGTGTGCCACACCAACGTTCCTGGCGATGCGCTTTTCCAGCGATACAACCGATGTCCTTGGCGTGTGGCTTCGTCTTCAACTTCCAGCGAGATCCCGGCTGCTAACGGCGGCAAAGGCACGAGCAAGTCCAAGGCGAGCAAGGCTGCTATGGAGGCATTCACATTCGAGCACCACTTTGACAGCACGCTCAGCGCGGGACAGGACGATCGAGGCATGGAGCTCGACCGTGGCACGTGTGCCGAGTTCAAGGGCAGCGTCGCTTCAGCAGCCAAAAGCAGCACAGCAGCGCGGCAGCATCTGTCGGGCAAGCAGGATGGCGTGGACAGCAGCCCGGAGAGGGAGCACAATCCCGCAAGCGAAGTGATCGTTGATCTCAGCACACGATTGGTCGGTCGTCAGGGGATGGTGCTGGAGGTGGGCAAGGATGGGTCTATGGTCAGCATTGTTGTCTTTTAGAGTCGCAAGTCAATACACAATGCTGATCAATGCGTCGAGGAGTGACTTTGCAGTTCGGTGTTTGAGAATTCCAGCCGAGGCTCACGTGGTAGATCGAGATGTTCAGATGCGACTGCGAGATTGCGGGTCAGCTAGGTGACCATAGAGGCTGGTCGAGCGCCGAGAGAGCGATACGTTCAGGCGGAGCCGCAATGGGTGCGAACAACTTGTCATAAACAGGTGCCCTCGCGAGGGAGATGAGCATAGGCAGCAGCAAGGTTACTGCGACAAGCCGGGTGAGTGCGCTGCAAGCTTCGCTTGCGCCTGGCTAAGCTGGATCTGACCGTGACGTGGCTCGCTTTGTGACGGCAGTCGCGCGAGGCACCGTGCAAGCCGAAGCCCCGCCGAACTCCTCTTTGTAAATCGTTCCTTGGTTTGCTTTCCTCAACCTAGTCACTCACAGTCGCCGTCACGACCATCGTCGCGCCTCACCTCAACCAACTACCAGCCTTCGTGTCCGCCTTCTGGATCATCCCATATAGTGCGTCATTATCACCATTCCTCCACGCCATCCTCCTCAAGCGCCGGGTAGGAGGCTGACGCTTGAAAGTCGAGGAGGAGGTGATCGACACACGTAGATCGCTTTTGATCGTGAGCGCGAGCTTGATGCGATTTTTTATTTATATTTTGTATTTTATATGTTATTTTTATTTTTTTCTCCTGCGTTTTGGAAGAAAAGCGGAACGCGGAAGTGGAAGGGTTTGATGGAGGTTGTCTCCGATCCATCACCACCTCATCCATCCTCATCCCCATCAGCATCCATCTCTCAACCTTCGAATCACCCGGCTGTATTCGCAGCCCACGGCATATCGATGGAGGTGGAACAGGCGGATAGCGGCGCGGGTGCGCACACAGACTCGAAGCTGTCGACATTGCAGCCTGCTGCGCATCGCGACCGGTTCTTGCACCTTCAGACGTCGGCCAGATATGCAGGCTCATCCGACCCGAGTGCTCGTCTCAACAGCATTTTAGCGCTCGTAGAAGCGTACAGAAATGCGGCAGCTCTCACATCGCTGCTACCGCACGACTGGGACGTCTTTCTTGCCCTCGAGATCCGCTTGGCAGTAGCAACCCGACCTCTCACGCCAGACTCGCTTCAAGCGCTTTTGGAGCTGCACAAGAACGCCGCATCTCAGGCGCCGTCCATCGCTTTGATCAAGAGATACATCGGTCTGCTGCTGACGTACTCTTCACAGCTCAACGGGATCGACATTTCCTTCTCGACGATTCAGTCTTCGAACGGATCGACTCAGACGCAAGCCTCGTTCGATCCTGCGTTGAAATGGACCAGCCTCGACTCATGCCCGACCATCGATACAACACAGTCCATCTATCAACCTTTATCGCTCCCACCTATTGCACGGGATGCGGGTGAAGCAGGCGCCTGGGAGTCCGTCTGTGGCCTCGAAGCAACACGTTGGCGCATACGAGAGGCATACTCGAGCTGCGCATACCAGCTACAAGGAAGTCAAGGAATCTGGAAGCTCTACCTTGCCTTCGAAGAGGCGATTCTCGCTTCCGCTCAAACTGCGACCCGCGACGAGCAACTCGAAACGGTGCGGCAGGTCTACCTCGCTCGACTCAAGGTACCGCATGCTTCGATCGACGACACCTTCCAAGCCTTCTCGAGCTTTGTCACGCAACACTTGCCGCCGCAGCAGTACGAGAGCGAGATGTCGGCTGCCAATGTGCTCGTCGCCGAATCCAAGGCTATCCTTCGTCAGCGAGAGAAGCACGAAGACACCTTGACCTCGCTCTTGCGCACGGGCCGCCTTCATGCAGCGGGATCGAGGCAGGACCTGGACAACTTTGCGGCGTACTGCAAACCGTATCTGCGCTGGCAGACGAAGCGTGCTGCGCGAGTGATGCGATCAAAGGACAAGGCCGCTGCTCAGACGGAACTCGATCTCACCTGCGCGCTCTTTGAAAGGCTCATCCCGCACTTTGGTCTGCATCCTCCGTCGACGCACAAGCACGAGCTCGTCTATTATTCGGACGACGTCGAAGGCTCCGAGCACTACTCCCGCGAGTTTAAGCGGCTCAGCCCGGCGGAACGCGAGGCTCGCATCCAGCAGGAACAGCAGCTGTTCTCGGAGAGACTTTCGCTGGCCACCGATCTTTGGCTCGACTACATCTCGGTGCTGACTTCGGCTCCTCGTCCCGACGCTTCCCTCATCATGGATGTGTGCACACGTGCGGCTCAGTGTCTGCCTACTGCTACCAGTCTGTACTGCGTGCTGATGCGATGCTGGGTACGCTTCCGACGCTCGCGTCCGCAGATCGAGCAGCTCTTCGAGAACGTCGTCACTCCAGGCGCTCTCGACCTCAAACCGTCCGAGCTGACCGACCTGTGCCTTGCCCGCATCGACTGCGAGCGCGAGCTGGCGAGTTTCGATCTGGTGGTCAAAGCGGGTGCCGAGATCGACGCGGACCCAGCACAGGACATGGACAAGTTCACCGAGGTCTACGCGCTGCTGAGCTACTCGCTGGGCAAGCTGGCCGAGCTGGGCGACGAGCGTGATCCGAGTTTGCGCTTGGAAAAAGCGACGGTCAACTGGGTCGAGCGCGCCGTGTTTGCGATGGGAGGTCCGAGTTCCGAGGGCGGTGCAGGACTCAACGAGCTGGCCGAGTCGGTATGGCAGACAGCCGTAACGCAGCAGCCTGACAACGCGCTAGTGTATCGAGAGGCTGCTGCGTACTGGATGCGTCGCTTCGATGCGAAAAAAGCGCGTGGATGGTTCAAGGCCGGTGTGTCGAAGCTGGAGCGCAAGCAGTCTCAGGATGCAAGCCAGGAGTTTCAGACGCTCATGCAGGAGTGGGTCCAGTTTGAACATCAGCACGGCTCGATCGAGGAGGTGGAGTATGCGGAAGGCAAAGCCAGAGCGGAACGGCAAAGGGCTCTGGAGGCTTGGTACGCACAGTATGCGCAGTATGGTTATGCAACCGAATCGCAGGCACAGACGCAGGCGCAGACGGCTGTTCACACGAACGGTAATGATGGCTCCACGATGCAGGTCGAAGTGCCGTCGAGTCACGCTGAGCACGCTAGTGTTGGCAAGAGGAAAGCAGACGATGACGACGGAGAGCAAGCCGACACCTCGATCCCGAACGCGCAAATGACCATTCGTGCTGAAGAGCCATCCAGACCTACCGAGGCAGCGGGCGAGCAGCCCAAAAAGACACGCACAGCGGATGCAGAAGCTGCGCCTTCGCGCGATCGCGAGCACTGCTCCGTGCTCGTCGCAGGTCTCGATCCGTCCACGGACGCGTCAGCGATTCGTCATCTGCTTCGTGGCTGCGGACGAATCGTCGAGCTTTCTGGACCCACCGTGCTATCTTCAGCCAGCGGCGAGACTTCCGCAGCAGCACTCGTCGAGTTCTCGGACCCAGCCGGCGCAGCTTCGGCACTAACGCGCCATGGCAAGAGCATCTCCGACTCGACGGTCTCGATCTTCATCGGGTGGAAATGCACGCTCTTTGTAACGAACTTCCCAGAAGACTGGGAGGACACGCACATTCGATCCACCTTCGCGCCCTATGGTCTGGTCTTCACCGTGCGTTGGCCCAGCAAGCGCTTTGTGTCGACGCGTCGCTTCTGCTACGTGCAGTACACGACGCCCGACGCTGCCGCTGCTGCCGTCGCCGCGCTGGACAAGACCGAAGTGGCCGCGGGCCGCCAACTCAACGTGGCGCTCTCAGATCCTGGGCGGAGAAAGCAGCGAACCGACGCGCACGAGAACGCCAAGGAGCTGTTCGTCTCTGGTTTCCCGCGCAACATCACCGAGGACGAGCTCAAGACGTACTTTGAGGCGTTTGGCGCTGTCACGGGCGTGCGGCTGCTGCGCAACGCCGAGGGCGGGCTGCGCGGGATTGGGTTTGTGGATTTCGAGCAGACGCTGGACGCGCACCGGGCGATGAAGGAGCTCAACTCGACCAAGTGGCGCGGCAAGACGATCTCGGTGACGATCGCCGAGAGCCGAGGCGCGCACGGTGCGAACAGCTCGACGCGGGGCGAGAGGCAGGATAGGCGCGCAAAGAGTGTGCGCGTGGAAGGCCTGCCGACGGACGCGCAGGAGGCGCTGATCCAGCAGGCGTTCGAGCGCGCCGTGGGGCTCGGCAGCGTCAAGCAGGTGCTCTGGCGGCCGGATGGCGCGAATCAGCGCGCGACGGTCGAGTTTAGGGATGCGAAGGATGCAGGCAGGGCGGTGCTGGTCGGCGGCGCGGGGAGTGTGCGGTATGTGGGTGGGGAGCAGGAGGTGGTGCTGTCCGTCAGCGCGGTGGAGGAGGAGGGCCCGGCAACGCAGGCTGAGAGGATTGATGCTCAGCCAGCGGCATTGGCGTTCGTCCCGCGTGCTTCGAGAGGCGGAAGGGGCCGAGGAAGGGGCCGAGCGTTTGGCGTGGGGTTCTCGCACGCGCACTCGCAGCAGTCGAGCGCGTCTACTTCGACGGCCAAGGAGGCGGACGATATGGAGGTCGAACCGCATGTCGAGGCTGACACAACCAACTTGACGGGCCAGGACAAGTTCCGGGCGATGTTGCAGCGTCGGTCGTAGCCGAGGTTCATGCTGAATTCAAGGCGACGAGTGCATTCTCTCAGGTTGTGTGCGGAGATTGCGAGAGTGTCTCGGGCTGTGAATGCACAGGTCGACTCGACCAGAACATTTCAATCTCACGGACGGCAGCGTCGAGAAAGCACGAGCTGTATCAATTGTTCTCTCTAATGTTACACAGCAACAGCCACACCACCTTTTCTAGAATCGCTTGCAGCCCAAACCTTCTTCCACCTCTTCCCCGCACCCTCGACGGCAACGGCCTGCACCTCTGCGATGCCCAGATCGATGTCGATCCAGCTGACTTCATGGCCCCTGCCCAGCAGTCCAGCCAGCGTCTTGTTGCTGTAGCCCGTCTCAACACTTAGCTGCGTCGGCAGCAGCTGGTGGTGCAGTCTGGGCGCCTCGATGGCCTGGCTCAGATCCATGCCCCACAAGTAAAAGTTGAAGATGGTCTGCAGAACCGAGCTGAAGATCCTGCTGCCTCCACTGCCGCCCAGCACGAGCTCCACCTCCCCCGTTGCCGACTCAATGATCGTCGGACACGTCGACGAGAGCGGCCTCTTGCGCGCCTCCGGATAGTTGAACGGCGACGGTGCCAACCCAAAGGCATTAGGCACACCGGGCGTCGATGTATCGTCCATCTGGTCGTTCAAGATGACGCCCGTAGCTGCATCCATGACGCGCGAGCCAAAGATGAGGTTCACCGTCGAGGTCAGCGCGATCGCCATGCCGTGCTGATCGACGATGGACAGGTGCATGGTGCCGTGGTCGTTGACAATGTCGAATTTCGGATGGTAGTAGTCCAACGGGTGGGTCTTGTCGTCCGTGATGTTGGGCACGATCTGCTGGGCTTCGTGGAGCGTGGGGATTGCGGCGATGCGGTCGAGGTCGGTGGGTGACATGAAGGCCGGGTCGGCGAGCTCGGTGCGCTGGCCGAAGCCGAACTTGAGCGCTTCGACGAAGCGGTGCATGTTGAGGCTGGTGACTTCGGCGGTTGAGGTGAAGTCGGGGATGAGCGAGAGGATGTTGAGGATGGAGAGCAGGATGGGTCCTGACGTGGGGGCGTGCGTGGTGTACACTTTTTTGCCCAGCCATGAACCTTCCAACGCGGGCTTGACGACCACTTTGTAGTCCTGCAGATCTTGAAGTGTCAAGATGCCCGCGTGCGACCGAGTCGTTTCGACGAGACTCTCTGCGATGTGCCCCTCATAAAAGGCATCCGGCCCGTGATCGGCTATGGTCTGGAGCGTACGCGCATACGCGGTGCGATGAAACGTGTCACCTTGCTTCTTGAGCTCGCCCGTGTGTTCGTCGACAAAGATCTCGCGCCATGTCGGATCGTCGTACATGAATCCGCCAAAGTACGCCAACCGCCTCGCGAGCTCCTTGCTCACAGCCGCTGATTTGGCGAGCTCGATCGACGGATGCACCAGCCGCTTCCACGGCAGCTTGCCATAGCGCTTATGAGCTTCCTGCAGCCCACGCAGTTCTCCGGGAACGCCAACGGCCAGCCCGCCGAACTGGGCTCTGGGCACGCGACCGACGTACATGGTCTTGTTGGCTGCTGCAGGGGCGGTTTCTCGGAAATCAATCGTCGTATGCTCGACGCAGTCCGGCTGCGCAGAGCCGTGCTTGTCCAAGCATGGAGTCGGGTCGCGAACGATCATGAAGCCACCGCCGCCAACACCGGAGCTGAACATGTTGAGCACGCCGACGCACAGTGTCGACGCGACCGCCGCATCCACCGCCGTGCCCTTTTCGAGGAGTACATCCATGCCGATCTTGCTACACACCTCGTTCTCGGTGGCTACGCCTGCTCTGCGCCCTTGAGCCAGCACAGCAGGATGACGTCGACCGCGTGGATCGGTAGCCCCCGGATCGTCGGCTGGATTACCGTCGAATTCGCCAAGCAGGTCCTTGAGCACGATCGAGGTAGCGATGGCAAATGTAAAGATGGCGAGCAGCACGAGGATCGAGTTGCAGAGCGATTTTGGTTTCGACTGGCGCGAGGGTGGTGGTAGATGGTGGTAGTGGACATGCCTGCGTGATGAGAGTAACGGGCAAGTCTCGGTGTGGGATGGTGAGGGTTCAGCTGCGGCCGAGATGGAACCGTCGTTGGAGACGACTTCTTCCTGGATGGGCTCGATGATGGATCCGCCTTCAGAATTGGACCGCAGGCTGGATGGCCTTTGAGAGGGACTTGCTGAGGGCATGGCAGGCGGGCGATGCAGCGACGAGGGCGATGATGGAGCAAGACAAGCAAGAATGCGCAGTTGCGCGCCTTTGGTTCGCTCGATTGCGTTGCCGTCGGTCGATCCGAACATCCCCACGGCTTTGCCGTTTTGGCACAGTCAGGCCGATATCGGAGATGCCGACTTTCGATTGCAGATATTTCCCGAGATTTGAGATTGGTTAGACCGTTGCCCGGAAAGGCAAGATCGAAAAGCGGTCGAAATCGGGAGCAGACGCTGCGAAGAAAAGCGTTCTCTTGTTGAATCGACGCTCGTGCCAACCACGAACGCTTTCCTTTTCACCGTCACATTTCACTCATTCTTCTCTAAAGTCGCATGATGATTCCGGCACTTCGAACAACATCGATCTCATCCATGCGTCGCTTCGCATCGATACAAGCAGGTGCCGCTGTCGAGCAAGCTGCCTCCTCGGCCCGTGCTACCGCCAAGGAAGGTCTGGGTGAGGCCAAGGGCGCCCTCAAGCACGCCGAGGGTAACGTCAAGGGTGCAGCTGAACAGGCGAAAGCCTCCATCCCCTCTGCTCCTGCCAAGCCCATTGTAGTGGGCGCTCCCACCATCCGTCGACCCGTTGCATCCGTCCGAGGCGGCGTACTCGGCTTCCTCTTTGGCTTTGGCATCGCTTCGGCTTATGGATACTACGATCTGCTCAAGGAGTACAATGCCGCGTCCAACCTCATGCTCGCCAGCGTAGAAGAGCTCCAGAGCTCCACCGACAAGGTATGCTCCTCCATCTCTTCCTCCGAGTGCAAAAGATTTGTGCTGACGTTTTGAACCTTGTTTTGCGACAGATCACGGGTCACCTGCAGCGACTCAACAAGCTCGAGGCCGACCTGAAATCTCTCTCCTCGTCAACCGCCTCCAAGGCCGAATATGAGAAAAACAGACTCGACATGAAGAAGATTGTCGATGGCATCCACGACGAAGTGCTCGAGGTCAAGAAACAGGTTCTCGACCTCCCCCGTGCCACCAAGCACATGCAGTAGAATCAAGCCGCTCCCGCTCTTCATCCCCCGACCCAGCAAAGTTGATTTCAAAAATGTTTACTGTAATCGCGACTGTGTCAAGCAGGCCCGACAGCGTCATCTTGCGCGCTCGCTTCTTCATGTTGATGCAGCCATGATACCGAGCAACACCAATCTCATTGACAACACATGGTGGTGACAAGCGGGCTGAAACTACGTCCGCGAGCGAGCCATTCTCGCACGCTCATCCCGCTGCCTTCTGTTTAGAAGCATCTCTGATTGTCCAGGCCACTTCCTGTTTCTGATCTTGTCTGCCTTCCACACAGTGAGCGCTCTCGGCGAGTCAAACCAATCATCTCTGCGAGCTCGACAACGCACTCCTCGCGCTTCGTCGAGAGGAAATGCTTCACCCAATTTCGCCTCGGGAGAGGTTGAACGTCCCAATCATGTTGCTGTGGGCTCAAGGTGTTGCCACTAAAACGCGCGCGCTGCCCCACCCTGTCTGCAGTATGGCAGCACCGCTTGTCCCTGGGAGAAGCCCTGACACCCTGCTTCGTGCTTTATAAGAACTTCGCAAGGGCTCTACCACATCCGCGTACACCGATCTTCTTCCTCACCTCCATCATCAATCACAGCTGCAACCAAAACGATGCGGCCTCGAGTAACACGCGACATGCTCGGCTACCTTCTTCTTCTGCTTGTCCTTGCAGTCGTCACGGTACGCGGTGCAGGCAATCATGCCGGCTCGAGGTATCCGGCCATCATTACTGATCCGGCCATAGCCACAAGCTTTACAAGGTACTACAAGTTGGTGGATCCGAGAACCGGATTTCCAATCACGGATTCGGACTACATCCAGGCATCGCAACGTGCGGCTCGGGAGCTGGACGAGCCTAATTGGTACGATACGCATTACGCCAGGCTGGACATTAAGGGGGTCCAGAGATTCGAGGGCGGGGGTCCCATTGAGCTCCCCTCTCAACTCCAAAGCCATCCGGATTTCGTCAACTTCTTTGACGGCAAAACATATACCCCTGCTCTCTACGCCAGGGTGGCCGACATCATGCCAAACAATCCCATGGGACGGAACAATCCAGACGTGGCCATATTCATGCATCGTTTGCGTATCAGTTACGAGACGACCCTATACACCAGGCTTGATCTCTTTCAGATCATCAGAGGTCGGTTAAATCTCATCACCAATTTAAATAGCGGAACTCACCGGGTCGTTTGGAAGAATCTGGCCTCTCGCGGTAAGATGATCTGGCTAAGCGGCCTAAGCGAACCATTCAAATCGCATGTTCTGCCGGATCTAGAGCGGCTAGGATACAATCCATCCACGATCGAGCAAGAAATCCCCGTCTTTGATCAGGTTCGACCAGCCAACTTCTACTCTGAAACATTCAGCGAGAAGCTTACCAAGCGCCTGGCTACGACTCGTTCATACCTGAAGCAGTTCGACGTTGTTGGCAAGGGAAAATATTTCGCCCAGTACACTTTGATGTACGATTCAATCGATGGTTCGCTTCCTGAACCATGGGTACAGACCCCGTTCCTTGCGCGTCATCCAACCAAGGAATATCCTTTGCCCATTTCCAGGTATCACTTCGGCAAGCGGTTGTTTCCTGACCTAGACCGTGTGAGATACAGTCTCTCCGCAGACCGCAAAAGCCATCCCAGGCTCAAGCCCGTGGCTATTGTTCGACCTGTCGGTGTCACCCCTACGGTTAGGTTCCAGACGCTCTACACGTTCAACGAGAGAGAGAGATCGAAAGGAACAGTCGAGTTCCGTAACATGCATATTTCCGAAGTTCAGCGCCCACCCGACTCCGAGTTTGGACAAGGAAGGTCCTACCTCTTTTTCCAGAGCCGTCCACGAAGTCATCCTCTTGCCTACATTCATTCTAAGTGGTTCAGTTTCATCTCCATAAACGCCGATGCTGCGAATGCTAGAGCTATTTCAGCTTCAGACTCGGCCCCTGCCGAATCTTCCTCGCAAGCAAGAGGTGCCTTTGATCGACACGCGACATCAGAAGCGGAAGGGATCAGTTCTAACTATCCGATCCTCTCGCAAGATCGTCAAGCTGGCGAGAGCTCAGCAACTTCAAGTGGGCTGCCCGTTGCTCATCCGCCAAATTCGGAACGTCTTCGCGACAAAGTAGCTCGTATCGGTTCTTCGGGTCGCAACGCCCTGTCTCGAAGACGACGTTTGGGTAAAAGCCGCCTTGGAAAACCGCCTCTAGAATCTTCAACAGCGCTCGAATCGGCAGTCGGTCAAAACGACTACCATCCAGGCCCAGCTCAACCTCGAACCCCATCCCCTCGAGCCCCATCCCCTCGAACCCCGACTTACCCTCCAGGTTACCTTGTAGCTTACTTTCAAGCTGATCCTCCAGCCCCAGCGAGCCCCCCGACCCCAGCGACCCCTCCAACCCCAGCTGCCCCTCCAGGCTACAGTTATTACGAAGGTGCTGTTGAGCCCATGCATGTCGACCAGCCTATCGACCCTCGTTGGAACACACCTCATCCGGACGAGCACTCGCATCCATTAGTGCCAGCTGTCGAGCAACACCCGCATCCATCGATCCCGGCGAGCCAGCACGGCTCCACGCCGGCGATCCAACCTGAGGCCGAGGCGGCCCATTGGGAGATCCCTAAATTTGCAGAGAATCTCATAGACCACTTTGAGTGGCATTTAGGCCCTCTTTGGCGTTAAGCTTGCACGCCAAGCTGGTCATCACTTTCTTTGCTTCAAGTTTTGCCGGGTGCTCACTTGCAATCCGCGCGAGAGGGCGAGAGCTATTGGGGAGAGCTCGCTTGCCCTGCTTCATACCTAGCAAGCCTCGTTCATCTGTGCGTCCTTCGTCGTCGCTTCTTGTCTTTCCCACCATCGTCTTCGTAGTCACTCGGCAAGTCACAGCCTAGTGTTCCGGGCAGTTCCCACCGTTACCCCTCTGTGGTGCGCTCCTTTGCACTCGTCCGGCTTTTTTACGGCGGCCGAGCGGGTACGGCTGCAATCTCATCTCTCTTTCCCCTCATCGCCTACGTTGTGCGTCGCTGAGCCGGGACGATTCCGTTTCATCATTTCGTGTGTTTTGGTACCACCTTCCTGAGAGAGTAGCGCTGGATCTCAGTGCAGTTCGAGCGCGTATATGAATGAGGGTTGATCAGCGCGCTTGTCCCTCTCTGCTCACTTGTTTTTCCAGTCGTCCGTCCTCATTTTCCAAGGTCCATCGCCTTCCTTGCCCTTTACGAAGCCAAGAAAGTCCTCTTCAAGCCCATAGCCTTCCTTCGAAAGATGTGGTTCGTTCCGCTTCTCGCTCTGAACGTCATGTTCGCGTCGTGGATCTGCTGCTCGGGTCTTCCTGTCACGGACCTCGAAAAGCTCCTAGACAAGGACTGGTCTGCTATCGAAGAGTCAACCGCTCTACATGCTGTCTCTGGCTCGTCTCAGAGAGATGCGGCCGTACATCAGATGGATGCAAACGACGACGAGCTCGATCGTTTCATTGCGTCCTTCCGTTCCAGGCAACAGCACCACAGCTTTCGTACCATCCTACCCAGGCCTTCAACGTTTGCACAGCAAGCAGAAGCCGAAAAGTTGCTCAACAAAGTGGAGAGGATCGAGGTCTCGGCGCCCACGTCACTTGCTCCGTTCAGTCAAGCATACAGACGTCAGGAGCTGGAGGGCCTCATTGCGAGGATCTATCAGTTGCGGACAACCCTCAGCAAGGAACGAAAGACCTTGCCTCTCGTCGTCAAGAATCTGTCACCCGAAATATACTCGTCCTGGTACGAACAGTATCTGAGCCCTCCCGACAAGCAACGCTTCATCTGGGTCTTGCCAGACGCTATTTATATGTTCAACAAGCCGGTCAAGGAAGTCCAGCTGTTTCAAGCGCTTTTCGGAACATCTGAGCTAGACGACGGGCAGTATTGGGCTGTATGGAAGCTTCAAAAGCATGGTCAAGCTAACATCTGGCGACTGTTAGGGATTCAGGAAATGCCTTCGCACGTTCCGACGACCAAATTCATGAAAGAGCACATGCTCGAACAGCCTAAGGATAGGCTGCGACCTGCCGTGTTCTTCAACGATGCAAGCCATCTCGATTCGAGCCAGAACGCGGTCCGCTTCTTGTAACGCTGCGTTCACTGCTTCATGTACTGCAGGTTTGGTGACTGACGGGGCGGTAGGTCAGCTTCCCATCATTCGAGCTTCTGCACGCCTCCAAGATACTCAGAAAGCGTTGTCAAGTGTCCGTGGGAAGTGTCACTTCATTTCTACCCCTCTCCACTCAATGCGAGCGGTCTAGACGATTGACGCCTCAAAAGAGATCACTTTCGATCGTCGCTTTGTATGGTCTAGACAACCGCCTCGTTTTTGTGGTCAACAGATCCCATGTTCAGTATCAACACGACGGTCGCATCTGCTGCATTTCGTTCATTGAATCGAGATGAGGTTTGAGGGGTCACTGAACAGTTAGGTTAGGTTATAAATATCAAGCATCTCACTTCGTCTGCAGCTAACAGGCCGTCCAGTCCGCATTGCTTCAGACACGTTCCAAGCAAATCTTCACCTCTGTTATCAAGATGGCGGGCTCCTTTCTCCGCTTCATCGGTGGGCTGCTTCTTGGCCTGCAAGCGCTGCAGCTCCTGCATGGTACAGACCTGCCCTTGTGGAATCTGGAAGAACTCGTCTCTTCCGGAATCACCCACACAGACTTTCTTGATGATGCAGCTCGAACCTCGAACACTCCTTCTTATGAAGCCAACCTTCACGTCGTCGCTCAAAGCCCTCAAAGCCTACTCGACACTCAGGACGTCAAAGGCCACAACGATGACTTTACCGAAATCTCTGCTCTCGCTGGGGAGAGCGCCCCTCACATTCGACTTCCGGCTGCCAGCTCTTCCGGAATTGCATTTGGCTCGGCCGATCCACCAGCCAGCCCTCTCTCTTCGGGCGGCGCGATGCCTGGAGCACTGCCCGGACAAGTTTTGATTCACGGAAGCGGCTTCTTGCTCCCTATAGAACTGAGCGTTTCTGACCGCGAGATGTTGTTGAAAAGCCTCAAGCAGCAGCTTTTCGGTATCTCGGGCGTGAAGAGAACAACATCAAAGATACTCCAACCCCTTATCTCTCCTTATCTTGGTCGCCTGAAGCTCGAAGAATTCGAATCTTTCGTCGCTGAGTTAGCTCAACCAGAAAGGCCGCCCTTCCTTTGGGACTCTGGCAGTAGTCGTTTCCTCCTGCGACAGTCCTCGCCAAATTCGGACATGTTCCAGCGCGTCAATGGCTTCAAAACCGGAGATCGCCACAGGATCTTCTATGAAGCGTTTGTCGAGATGGTCCCAGCCGGCTCCGAACACTTCCAATACCTTGGCGTCTTACGGATGCCGTCGAGACAAAGAACCAACGACCTTCAACGAACGACTTTGGACAGGTACGTCTTCCTCATCAAAAAATTTACTATCCTCAGCTCTTCTACATTCGCGACAAAGAGACTCAGAGCGAACGGCATCGAGAATAGCTAGTGTTGTCCAGATCATGATGCACGAATCAGTTCAGACTTCCAATTACTGACTAGCTCACAGATACGATTGAACGTAGCTCAATGATGCGATTGAAAGTAAAGTGCGAAACGATCTGAGCTTACGTCTGACTACTGGGTGGAGAGGATGGAATGTGAGCTTTGAGCTGTTCCAGCGCCTGTGCCTCCTGATCCGGGTCAAAGTGAGCGGCGTCGTTCAAGAACCTCGTTGGCCACCTCGCTGCTCCCTCGAGCAGCGTCCAATGATTGGCAATGAACCTTTTCATAAAGCGAAACGTTGGCATTTCCAGCGCTCCCAGATATCTCCAAACCCTGTAGTGGCCGTACATTTCCAAGCGCCAGATAGAGAACAGATTCTGGTTTCTGCTTGCAGACACGCCATGCAGATTCGAAAACTTCTTCGATGCTTTGTGAGGCCTACCTATCAGGTAAGCAACACCGTCTACGACCCAATAGTAGCGCGGCGGCGGTCTCCAGTCGTTGCGAGGCGAAACAAGACCGGAGTACAGCCTACTGTATTCGTCTGGTGCCAGGTTCCCCTTGACGAGAGGCAACATTGGTCGAAGTTTTAGATGAGGGCTAGATTGAAGGACTTGATGGTAGAGGTTCGAAAGTATGTCTTGACGTTGGTGCCAGGACAGTGATTGAATAGGAAACGGAGCTTGGAAGAATGCGTCCGATGATATAGAAGATGGCGCATCGGCCATGCGTGGCTGTCCAGCACCCGTGTGCGCTACTGCGGCAGAGGACGAAGCTCCTTCCTGTGGGCCGATCGAGCCTTTTGAAGAAGTGTCAAGCCCTAGTGTTTTTCTGATGCCCGACAAGGCTTTGTCCAAGTACTCTTGATCGTGAAAGAACGGATCGATGTCGTTTGGCGGCAGGCCCGCGCAGCCAATGACTCCAGCCGTGACCAGACAGACGATCAAAACCCACTGCGCAACGTGTGATGCCTTCATTGCTGACTCGCTTGTCGAAGTGTTGCGATACGATCTCGATCTGTGTTCGGTATGCTGTAGCTGTCTTACGGCAAGGACAACGAGGAGAGCCTTGACTTATAGCCCATTGTGACGGCGGTGTCCCTTCAAGCAACAGGTTCCCCTTTGTCTCCTTTCGATGAAGTCCAAGGAAATGACGGCCGTTACTCTCTTTTGCAATTGGTTTCGGACGCCGCACCAGAGCATTTTCGTACTCTCATTTCTCGGTGTCTAGATGCACCACATCAGCTTCGACTCCGTATTTCATTTGAGATTCTAGGCAAGAGTGCGCATGCTTGCAAGGTCATCCAACAGCCGGGCATGCTGGAGCGTTGCAGCCTTACTGTACTGTCTGATCCTGCTCCTTGCCAGCCTTGAAAAGCTTCTCACGCAACCCCCAGAGAGCAAGTACCTTCGAATTTGAGTGCGGCATGGTGGTTGGCACAGGCGGATTGCTCTGGTGCGGCGTCCGAAACCAATTGCAAAAGAGAGTAGCAGTGTTACGCGAGCAGAAGCGGATGAAGCGTGTCTTCAAGAGTCGCGTGATGTGCAGAGCAAGCCTGGGAAAGTTGTCGAGAAAGCCTGGGAAAGTTGTCGAGAAACGATCTTGGCGAAGATCGACTTTCGCTTCCTTTGAAGGAACTTCACACGCTTTTGCTGGGCTTGCATGTGAGCCATCGCTGTGAGGGACTTTGAGCCTCAGCAGAAGAAGCCACCAACCTTTCGTGACAACAACATCGTGAGAAACTTGACGGTCCTGACACAGCCGCGCTGTTTCATTCCGCTTGAAGCACGCCTCACAGGAAACACCTGCTTCGATCCGCTCAATGAAATTTGTCTCAGCTTCGGCAGCAGTCTCGTAAGCAGCTGCTAGGTGTGTGCAAGACGGCTCGGTCAGTCAGACGCTATAAAGCGCCAAGGCAAGCAAACGGCAGGTTCAGAATACTGCAGCCTTCTCTCATACCCGCCTCCGACCATCCACAATTTTCGACGCTTCAGCATGGCTTCATTTCGCTTGCTCCTCTTTCCCATACTGGCCTTGCTGACCTTCACGTTTCGTCCAGCCACAGCTCCTTGGCCTCCGCTCGATGAGCTAGAGCGAGAAAGACTCGCTCCCGAAGGCTTGGCACACTTAGCGACGTCCAGTCTTGCGGATAGCTCGAGCCGTCCCACAAATGAGCTGCATCCCGCCCTCGACGGAACACTGTCCGACATTTTTCTTCAAAGGTTCTCGCATCATGACCACCCCTCGCCTGGTGCTTAGCAAGGGCCAACACAGCGGCCGGACGCCGAACTCATTACTCCTCACGCGACCCACAGTCCATCTTCCTCGGTCTCGCCTAGCTCCGCAGAGCTCGATCTGCAAGAGCGGACAAACGAGATTAAGTCTGTCCGGATGCACTTCTTTAAAGAGGCCAAGGCTTCAGAGTCGACGTTTGACGTCCGAGCCTGGCCTTATCGCGAACATCTGCCTCAAGACGACCTGGTCAAATGTCTTTTTCCGATGCTCAAGCTTGTATCAAAGCAGGGAACATGGCCATACACCATTGACGACAAGCGGTACCTTCTCTACAAAGCAGTTAGAAATGCTCCCGCCTTTGAAGATGCGACCAACTTCCAGACGGCTTCGCGCACTCGTGTTTACATCAACGTCCTTCGAGAAGTCGGGGAGAGAGGCTCAAAGTTGTATCGGTTCATAGGCACGTTTCGAGCCCCGGACCGAGCTAAATGGGTCAAGTATCGCAGCAATGTTTTGGATCCCACTGCTGTACGGATCGCTTCCATCTTCTCCGTCTCTGGAAGCCTGTCCACAGTGCGTCTTGACTTCATGGAATCGCCCTTATTGCCACGTCCCACTGGTCAGTAGCCCTCCGCAATCGTGCTGCATCCGCATTCACCGGCTCCCGCGAAGCTATTGCGCAGATCAAGATCACAGCATGAACCTGCTTCCGGCTTTCTTTGCAGTAGTTCCCTCATCTTGCAGTCAAAATGTTACTTGAAAGCAGCCGACGTTCGAATCTATGGAGACAGTCGGCACATTCTATAGTTGGTGACGTCATGGTGCCGTCACTATGATGTAGTCAACCTCACCAGCAGGCTTGCTCGGCACAATCATGTATATATAGTGCAAGCTTTGCCTGCCCCTTCATTCGCCCATTATCGAATTCACCTCGTACCACCAACACTTTGCACCTCTTTCCTCTTGACCGCCATTGTCCTGTTCTGTGTTGGCGCTCACCATCAACTTTTCATCGTAGTTTTCCCACCCTTGCCCCTTGTCTGCTCGCCTCGTGCTTCTTTATGCTGTCCACTTAGTCATGCCTTTGTATGGTCCTTCACCTGCTCTTCTGCGCTCATCTGGCCCCTGCACAGCAGTCTGGGAGCCTCGGAGCCCAGAAGCCAAAGCAATCGGCTCTACCTGCAGTTCACTCTTTCCTTCCTTGTTGCTCGTCACTTGTTTGATGATTTCTAGGACGGAAGCCAGAACAGCTGTCAGATTTCAGAGAAGAACAAAGAGATTCGGCGCCTTCTCGATGATGAGGTAGCAGTTCTAGACCGTGAGAGCTCAGTTGTGTCGATAGTGGCTTGAGCTTGGCGTGGGTAGCCTGGTGGTTACGGGCATCGGGTGATGAGATGCCGGGACAAATCTCAATCCCGATTGTTGTCTCCACCGGTCACGGCGCTTTGCACACCGACATCATCTCTTTGTCTCGTTGGAGCGTTGAGACTGAGCTGGCAGAAGCCGTCTCACGGACCGCGGGCTATAAATAGGGTCACAGCTTGGAGTGGATCTGTTGCCATTGATCGAACAGCTTCTAACCATTCTTGGCGACCACGCACACCAACCATGCTCGTCACATTTCATCCTTGCTTGAGTCTCGTTGCCACCGTGGCAATCCTGACTATCGCAGCTTGTTCTAACCTTCCACTCGAAGATTGGGAGCGCGCCCTCGAAGCTCTAAGAGGTGAAAGTGCACCTCCAGGTGGACTTTCAACCGGATTCGATTCCAGCCGTGCTCACACATTCGCTCCTCAGCGCAGCGACACTCAAGATGGCAGATCCGGCTTGATCTCTCGATATGATCTGATTTATCCCCCTACTTCCTCTAACGAGGCTCCTATGACTGGCTCTGATCATGGCTTGAACCATGATCCACGAACGCTGCAGCAACAGAGCATCAGTTGGACCCAAAGCAATCTACCGGAAAGCACCCATCACGGAATCGATTTGCACGAGAACAGCCAACTCGATGAATTGAGTCTGGAGCAAAAGATTCGGTCCTTGAGGAGCTTCCGAGGTCATCTCTATCTTGCCGTCCAGAAAGGATATGTCAAGAATCCTATCTTTCAACCGTTTTCGGGCCAACTCTCTCCGGATAAGTTCAAGGAATACGTCAGGTCGGTCCTTTGGGTTCGGCCGCAGTTCGGCCCGTGGCCTGTGGAAGCGCAAGTCCCGCTAGATGAAAGTGGAACGTCTTTCCAGTCCCAGCGGTTCCTGCTACACCAGATAGCGGGCAACAAGAAAATTCTCAAGGAGGTCAACGGCATCGAGAACAACTACAGCAACAAAGTCTTACTTGGAGTCTGGCAAGAGGTAGGTGCTCGAGACTCAGGAAAATTCCAGTACCTAGGCGTGGTGGAGGGCCTCGAACGGAGGAACATGAGAGAATACAGAGACAAAGTCTTGGCCCCAACAGCGAAGCCGCTCGCCGATTTCGAGCTAGTTGGCCCTTCGACCATCAAGCCTATATTTTCTGCACTTACGACCGATGGGAGTGGGCAAGAGCTTGTGGGAGGGGAGCTCGATTGACCCAAATCGCATAGATTGAGTCTCGGTCACTCGTGCCTTTTCGGCGTCATCTATTCGGCAGATGGGCAAGTCGCATCCTAGCGATCACAGCATTTCTTCATCCAGTGTTGCTCGCCTCTGCGATCCTTCAGACCTCCTGTACGACAAGGTGAGAGCTTGTCTGAACTCTACGGGCCTTGCACCTAGGTTTTGCTGCAAGATCCTCAGCTTTCCCATCACGATCACGAGTGCGAAACTGAGCTAAAGGAGAACTGAGTTTACGTTAAAAGGGGGTATCAAAAATTTTGGGGAAATTCACGGACGGGTTTCCTGTGAATTTTGAAGCCCCCGAAATTGGAACCTGGATTCTTGACTTAAATTCGATTTTGGAGAGGCCTTTTTGTGTTATGAAATTAAAGGTCTAACATTATCAGCTATTTGAAATGCAAAAATCCAAAACCCTGTTGATGGGTTTTTGTTTCCCCTGCTCCAGAGCAAGGGAACCATTTCCCCTTTGGGTTTGTCAATTTGGCAGGGCTTACATAATCAAAAATTTCCCCAACTCAAAATTTCCCCCAGGGAAATGGTGTTGGATTCATGAAGCAGAATCAGACTTTCATCTCACACTTGGATACATCACTCCACAAAGCCCAACACTCAGTGCTGAGTGTTGGAACCAATCAGAAGATCTCAAGATGCGAAACTCAGATCCTCAAGGAAATTCCTCCAAATTTTCCCACTTCAAATAATGTGAAGTCATGATCCCATTGGCTCAGGTACGACTCTCAACACTCAGCACTGAGTGTTGAGCGCTCTTGAGTGATGATGAACATCGGAAAAGGAAAACCAACACACCAATGGACCAAACCTCCCATGGAAACCCTCACACCCAGACAAGGCAAAGTCGAGTCACCTTGACTGGTTGAACTCATGGATGGAACTCGGACCTGGGAGAGCCGAGCCAATCAGAGATCATGGGAAATCACAGATGGTCTCACAAATGCCTTCGAAGGAGAGTGACACTCAGCGCTGAGTGTGGCCTTCTGCCAAGAGGCCTTGAACACTCAGTACTGAGTGTGGCATCTCACTAAGGCATGATGGATACTCAGCAATAGCACTTGGAGACCTATGCTGTAGTCGGCACACCCCCATAGCGGAGGACGGCCGACTCATTTGCATGTATATAAGGATCTGAGAATGCATGAAGATGAGAGAGAAATACCATCAAATCACTAACACACTTGACCGAACACAAGATCACTGAGCGACTAACAACACTCACCACTGAGTGTTGAAACTCGACAGTCGTATTTGAAGCTTCCAACCACTACACTACACCCATTACTCGATATTATCTCACCGTGACTGATGTTGGAAAGTGAGTCGAAGACCTGGCTGACGCTGTCGATTGGGGAGATTGGCGACTATCTGGGCTTAGCGGTTCCTGACAGTGGTTGTCGGTACCAATAATCCAGAGTATGAACTTGGAGTTAATTATCTCAGGTGCGTATCACTGATATGATTTCAGTGGTGTAATAATGCAGGGAGAAATAATCCTTTGTGAGCCTGGTAGACGATGGTCTGGTAGCTCAGACTTTGCAACTTGCCAAAGGTAAGTACTATGTGGCTGAAGGTGCCATATTGGGATAATAGGCACCTATAACCAAATTAATGGTAGAGGAAATCAGGTGTTGATTTGATGAGTTTATCATCCATTGGTACAGTACATGATCACCTTATATATGTGACGGATGAGCTTTCTAACTGGTGTTTCTGGCCTTCCCTCCTGTGTGCTCCTCTTCTCCTCACTGCATTCCTGTTGTTGGTACAGACAACCTGTGTTCAGTGCAGACAAAGTGTGCTCGGCACAACTTGCTCCGAGCGTCCCATGATCTCCTCCGTCCTGACTCGAGTTCCTGGTCCCTCATTGGCTGCCAAGAATGGGCACACCTGATTGGTCAATGAGTTCAGCCAATGGTGAGGTTGATCGTCCCAGGTCAGTGTGTATCTCTGGTCACGTTTGGGTAAAGTTGTGCAGTTGACTGGCAGTCGTGCAGGTCTGCATAGCCAATGAGTTATCAGCGCCTACAAGCGCCTCTCTGTTGGGGGCTTTAGCCATTTGTCATCGGGTCTGTCCGGGCCTCCTCAAGTGAGAACAGTCACCTCATTGGTTTGAGTGGCAAACCAATGGCAAGTGAGCAGTGAATGCCAGAAGTGAGCAGTGAGTGTTGGTTGTCTCCGCATCATACATGTTCCATGTGCCAAGCATGCATTGTCTGTCTGGTAAATGCATTATCTGCACCAACAATGCCAAGTGTGTGGTGAGACAGGTTCCTGCTGAAATGGTGAAGTAAAATCGCTTCGGATTTTCCAACAGTTGCCATCCCCCAGCTCAGCCACCAATGGCAAGGGCAAGCAAACAGGGGCGGGGCAGGCAGGGCCAGCGGCGGCAGCCGTGGTTGCCATCATGCGTAAGTAGTATGTAAAACAAAAAGGAGAAACACCATCAGCACTGACCAACCACCACCACAGCCAACCAACCACCACCACAGCCGACCAACCACAACCACTTACCGGCATAGGCCGCATTGATGTCATAATGACTGCTCGGGGCCGGGTCACATCGGTGAACAGAAACTGCACGAGCCCAGACAAAAGTAACACGACCAGTCAGCGACCGTATGACCACCAATACCAACAAAACAACTCTCGCTGACCAACTTACCATCATTGTCGTTGTCGTCATCAGTCAGGTCCACGACCGGACCAACCAAAGGGTGCGTCAGCGCACGAGAAGGGGGTGGGGGCGGGCCGTATGGCATGCCCGAACACATCGAGCGGCGGGAGGAACGAGAGGCGGGCATCATGATGGTGGTTGTAGATGGTGGTAGGAGAGAAAAAAAAAGGGGGGGGGACGAAAGAGGACCAGATTATATATCTACCCACCAACCAACCCACCGTTGTCACCAACCACCCACAAAGGCCCATGAACAAAGGTGAGTGCGCCAACGAAATGAAGTGATGAGCCTCGGGACAGGTTCAGTCGAAAATTTTTGCGATGGTGGGGACTTGCATGATTGTGACAAGTCCCACCACCCACCTCCACACCAGCAGCACCACCAAGCCCAACCCACACCGGCCATTCTGCTCACGTCGACATGAACCCAACTGACACTGGCATCCTTTCTCAACACTAGCAAGTCGAGGACTACTTGCCTCGGACAGGGGGGTAATGTTAGTGCGTGCCCGCTACTCAGTTGTGTCAGTCGGCTGAGAGGTGGGTTGGCCGGGTCAGCCAGCCAAATGACCAGTTGGCCGCAACTTGCCTTGCCGGCTGCAGCAATGACCCCAGTGGCCACAAGCACCACCAGGTGGTTGGGCTCCCTGGTGCAAGCCTCCCTTAGAACTTCTTGTGGCATGTATTACTTAGTTAGCTGAATAGCAACTTGGTGCATGCTGTGACCCCTTATTACCACCTTCAGTGATCCACCTGACCTCTCCGTTCCCGACCCCCAGCCAGCCATAGCTGACTCATGGTACTCAGACCCTACGGCCTTAACAGCAAGCGCATTGTGGTGGTGGCTGACAGACAAGCCGTAACACTTGCCCTTGTCGAGGAAGGCCTGCACCACCATCGAGACTGTTGAGTAGGGCCTTCCCATTGACTTGGCAACATCAGCCTTGGTCTTGCCAAGTGTGACGACCATACAAATGATCTGGCTGCACTCGAGATCGCTCACTGGCTGCCTTTGCTGCCGGATGACGAGGGACTGTGCAGGCATGATTGAGAAAGCATGAGATGGCATTGCTGTGTGTGCTACATACAGGAGGAGCTATTTAAGGACAGAGCTGGAGCTCAAGCAGGAGGAGCAGGAGGAGCAGGAGGAGGACAAGGCTGACAAGGAGGAGCAGCAGGTGTGAAAAGCACTTGGCGGGCTTGGGTAAACACAGCTCAGGCTCGATGACATTGTCTCACACACACACTGATGCAATGGCATGCTTAGTAGCAACGTATGATATCTATATTGATGCTAAGCGAGGAGGTGACGTGTGTACAGATGAGGATGACGCTATGTATGGCGACGTGATTTTAACACCCAGGAAAAGGAAAAGACAGATCTTGCGCTGGCCCTTGCCTCACGTTCTCGTGTCGCACATGCTATTCGCTGCAGCGCTAGTCTGCCTGCGTTTTCTTGTCCGTTTGATGCAGCGACCTACAGTATGCACCGTCCCACTGTCTCGACCCTTGCTTCATTGAAGCTGTCTTCGCAGCTAACACGCCGTGAGTGTGCCAGTGATGCTCAAAATCGACAATGCCGGTCTGCCCGGATGGGACCGCAGTGACCACACTGAGAATTCATGTAGGCGGCATTGCGTCTCTTCCCACCGCTCTCCCACCCAACATCGCGTCAAAGTACATTTGTCCTCCCGTCATCGTCCCGCCGTTGCAATAAGATGGGCTCGGGATGCTCCCACGCGAGGAGGAGGAAGTTGATGAGATCTGTGGGTCTGCAGCAAGAGCTCGCACGATCTGTTGCATGCTGATGCGCTGAGATTGTGGGACGCTTGAGTCCACACTCGAAGTAGCACTTTCGGTGCTTCTCAAGGAGCTCTCAGCTCAGTTTTATCGTATTTAAAGTCCGAGCTTGTCTCGCTTTTAGACTGCTTATACCTTCGACCCAACGCTCCCGCTCAACAGGATGCTCTGGCACATTATCTTATCGGCCGTGCTCGTCGGCGTGAGCCATCAGGTACATTGGGAGAATCTGCTCAATCTTTCCCCCGAAGAAGCTACTGCCTTTCTCAACAGCGGTGCCTTGCACACGGAGACCGAAGCAGGTAGTTCGGCGCGAGCATCGCAACATACTGCATCAAGCCACATCGGTCCTCAGGGCACCTTCCTTCGAGACACTTACATTCCTCAAAGCTCTTCTGATCAACCCTACCCAGCCGTACCGCCGACTCCGGCCCAGCATCCAAGTCACTTGCCAAGTCAAGAATTTCTTCGAGAATCTCCTGCTTTCCATATGGTTGACAGCGGGTATCCGACAAGTATTGCTGCTTGGTCTGTTGTTGATCGCCACGTGCCAGGCACACAAGCGGCCGCTCCATCCTGGACTGAACAGCGACCACAGGAGCTCATTTCGGCTGGTTCTAGTCAACGGGCGGGTAGTTCTACTAGTGGCGCCTTACCCTCTCTCAACGTAGACAACCCTGACGGTCCAGAAGCGCTGACCCTTCAGCAGAGAAAGGACATACTTCAAGACGCCGTAGAGCACATTTCAGCGAACTTGAAGATCGTGCCGAACAGCTGGCAGCCTCTCATTGACAAAGAACTGCCTAAAGACTTGCTCGACGAGTTTGTCGCATCAAGAGCTTTTTTTCGCGAATATAAGGAAGGCTTTGTCATGCTGCCGAGGAAGGACGGGGCCAAGCTTTGGGAAGGGCAGGGAGGGATGTTTTTTACACGCGGTCCCTCAAGACAGCTTTTTATCTTTCGGTACGAGAGACTAGCATCTCCTTCGAATCCAGGAACTAAGTTCCAGTTCGTCGGCATGATCGAGCTCGTTAAACACCACAAAGAGCTTGTCAAACACCTGAAAGCCCTCAAGTCGCAGCCAAACAAAAACTTATCAGTGAAGGGAGACTCTTTCGTCTACGGATCATACTTGACAGAAGATCACTTGGATAGCCGAATACGTGGGAACAGAGCTACATGGTGAAAGGGTCAAGGCGGTCATCATGGCTTTGGGCGTCTCACCCTTGTCTTAGATGCAGATTGGAATATCTTGGTGCCCAAGCTTCCTTTGTTCGCGCTTCTTTTTAGATCTCAGAGCAATGTCGCACACTCAAAGCCCTGGCTTAATCAGTGCGAGCCAGCAACATCTCATTTTGAGCGTGGAGTCCTTTGGCGCACACCTTGCAGTTGCCTGCTGAGATGAGACATTGGCAAGATTCAAACACCCACTTGTCACCACCAGCCGCGGCCCCAGTCACCAACCCATTTCTCGCCACCTACGATGCCCGTCTCCACCAGTCAATAAAACCGGGTACCTCATGTTGTCAAAATCTACTCGTCCCATCCCTGTCAAGTGCTCGGCACTTGACAGGTGGGCATGATGCAATGACGAGCTTTTGTCCAGACCAACGCACGCACACACGCACGCATTGTCCGATCTGTGCGGGCTTGAATCGCCTCCGAGACTGTAGCTTGACTGTAGTTCATATGTTCTTGATCCACTCTCCGGTTTTCGAGTGTGCCCTCCTAGTCTGAGAGTCAAATATGCGTCGTTATCTCTTGGACGAGCGCCTTGACTCTCCTCTTCCGTGACAGCTGACTTCGCCTCAACATCGTGCTACGCGTAAGTAATTAGATGCAAGGAAGATGCTTCTTGGTCGATCAAAGCAACTGCTCAAGAGTGAAGCGCTCATCATTCTACCGTGTACTCGACCCAGCCCAAAGAAAGAAGAAGAGCGGTGCGCTATCAACGAGGGCGTAACGAATAAACAGGACGCCTCATACTCCGACCACAATGCAGCGCTTCTTCCAACTCCTTCCTCTGCTACTGCTGATACTGGCCCAGTTCAGCTACTGTTTGCCGGGAGACAACGAGTTCTGGAAAGCCCTCGCAGACCTGACCAAGCCGGTCAATTCGGAGGCTGCCTCTAACTTCTTGAAGACCGGTCGTCTGCCGTCTGAAGCTGGATCAAGTCTCTCTGCCACAGGTCAACGAGTCTCTGCAGCAGACCAACAAGCTTCTGCCGCAGTTCAACAAGCCCAACTTGATCGTCAGCCGCAAATCGTTAACAGCCAGCCGTTCGCAAACTCTGTACGTACGTCGACACTCAAGCTGGACGTACCCCCGCTAAGACCGGAAGATAGGTTGGAGATCCTCAAACAAATTGGCGATGCTTTCGGTGGCGATCGTAAGACCGGACTGCACCCTTACGCTGGAGATGGAGAGTTGCTCTCGATAGATCTGATTCAGGAAGCCTTTGGCACCAGAACAACGCACATAGGCCACTTCGAAGACGACATCTTCGTGGTACCAAGTAAGAAGACAAAGGATGTTCCGAAGGCAAGCATGAAAGACGGACGCATGGAGCTCACAGGACCACGAGAAAGACATCTGTACGTGTGGAAGCGTATTGAACCATCCGGCGAGCGAGGATCCATCTTTCAGCTTGTCGGTGCAGTTGAGACGGACATCAGCACAGGTAGCGCTCTAAGTCGACTGCGAAGCTACTCTGTGGGTAGGTCGTGGGGAAGCAGAGGAGTTGACACAGTCTACGATTCAACTCTACTCTTAGCCAAGAAAACAGAGGAACAATTGGTTCGGGCAGGAAAGCGGCCTCCGAGTTAATCGGTGGTGATCGAGAAAATGTATCTCACGGCGTCCCGCCTCTCAAATGGGGTCATCATTTGGCATCGATTTCTCTCTTTTTCCCTCTTCCTTTCTCTCGCCATCTAAACTTCAAACTCGAACTCAATCCCAATCTCAATCCCAATCTCAATCTCTGCTGAATCGAGCGGTGCAGAAGCAACCTTTAGTGTGCAATGACAGGCAGTATCACATTGCGAATCTGATGGAGCCTTCGTCTGAGCTGTACAAGGCGACAAAGTAAAGGTCAAAAGCATGCCGTGCTGCTGAGCTCGAAGTTTTCTTGCTCCATGCTCCAGATCAGTGATCGCGTTGAGCGCCGCGATACGTGGGTGCTAGAGAGAGATCGAGGTTGACGTTTGAGTCGCGATCGGGCGAGTGGAGATTCGGAGAGGTTTGGTACGGCTGTGGCTGTTGAGGCGATTGCAGTGATCTTCCCCCACCTGGATAGAGAGGTCGTGGGCCAATAGGCTGTACATATCCAGACTGACCGAAAAAGTCGTACAGGAACGATTGTGGTTCCTCTTGGCGTCCGTGTGCTACGCTCGAAGATGAACCGGCCTCTTGTGCTGAGCGGTCGGCATTCGAAGCACCTGCCCATTGATCATAGCGAGGGGCAGGATAGTAATAAGGGTCTGGCACATAGTGTGCCGCCTGGGGAGGCAAGGGCGGTCTTTGGTGAACAGTGATGGGAGCCTCGTTCTGAGCAGCGAGGGGAAATTCGTGGGCAGGACCGGGGACCACGTGGAGAGCGTGAGGGTCTTGGTGGACGTCGATTGGAGCTCCGTGGGGAATACGAGGATCCTCTTCGTCACTGGTATCGATAGGTTCATCGCCATGCAACTCGGGATGAGAGACCGATTGGTGTACACTTGTCGAGGCTCCAGCTGCATTCTCCCCTTCCTTGGCAAGGAAGTGCTTTCTTTGTGGAATCAGATTCGAGGTGGCAGCACTTTTCCAGAGAGTTGATATGATATCGCGATCCTCGCGCTGGACCTTGCCCAACCAAATGCCTTTCTTCCGTTCCAAAACTTCCTCGAGGGCGACACGAGCACCGCCTGGGTCGCTCTGGTACTTATACCAAAAGATCCTAGGCGATGTCGGAAACTCGTGAACGAGAGTGAACGAAAGTTTTCCGCCTTTCCGCGGGTAATTCGGTCGCACTATTGCGGTAGGAAGCCAGAAACCTTCATGGCTATATGGATTGAACCTGTCGAATCTGATCAGGTCCAACGAGCGCTCCACATAACCATAACGGGTCCGCTCTCGGAAATAGTGGAGATCTTGGTCGGTGGACTCGTGGTCGATCAGCAAGGGCAAGGAGAACCAATTTGGACTCCACTGAGCGTCCCTGCCGTACTTCCTGTCTATTTCCACGGTGCGAGTCCTGTGAACGGGCAGAAACTTTGCATTGGCTAAGGTTCTTGCCTTCTGATGGGGCGTGGCCTGAATAGCGTAGTCTCTCACCAGCTGTGTATAGCGCAACATAGCATTGGCGAGAAACTCGTCCGCCTGTTCTTCGCTGTAATGATGACGAGCCGGGTCCCTGAGTCTCGCTCGAAGAGCTTTGGAATCTTCCTTGATGTAACCGAAAGCCTCGAGGCCAGTGCCAGTCGGCGGAGCTGTAACCGACGCTCCGCAGAAGAGGAAGAACAGACCCAAGGCTGCAATCAAGTGTCCTCGCATCGCCGTCTGTCGAGGTAGGTATGAAGAACGGATGGTGTTTGTCCAGAAGGGAGCCTTACTTTTCCCCTCTAAGCTGCATATTTATACCCTGCTTTCCAGCTGAAGCGTCTTGCATCAATCGCTTGAGGCCTTGCGAATCAGACTGCCGAGGGTTGGGACTCGTGGGGTTCAGACTTATTTGTTTGAGCTTGTTGTTTTCTTTGCCTCATCTTGCGGATGCATGCTGTTGCTGCAACAAGAGACAAAGGCCCACATTGATTGGATGGACGCATGCAGGCCTGCCAGAGAGGCCCGCCCGTTGACGAGGCCTCCTCGCGTCCCACCAATTTCAACACAACCTGTCGTGCTTGCTTTTGGGAGCTTTCACCCACAACACTTGTCCGACTGCCGAGAAGATGCCACAAAGCTTCATAACCAACAAACAATAAAGGTGAACGCTTACTGTACTCGACGTCGTGAGGTGTCGCAACTCCGAAGAGTCAGACTTAACATCTTCACTTTTTTTTTCCTCCTCTGGCAGCGAGCAGCTTGTTGCTGCACGAGAACGTCACCCCACAGCCGAGCTGCAATCGGGCGTGGACGAGCGGACCCTCAACCGTCTGGCAGCGAGAAGAACCACAATAACTTAGTCGCGCTTTCGCTTGTACCTCTCTGGAGGAGCCTCGACTGGGCGGAGGTTCAAACCGATGCGAACGATAAGGCAAGCGAGCGTAACAGCACATCACGGCCCCGTGAACGTGCCGTACCACGTTCTGCGCGCATGGCTCGAGCTTCTCGGTGCGACGAGCCTCTCCGACAGCTCGTTAAGATCATTGTGGATGCTCTGGAACCTGATAAACGCTCTGTGTGCTCGGCAAACCCTGTCCTCCCTCTCACGCCTCTTCTCCCAACCATCCGCCCGCGCCGTTGCAAATCCTAGTCAAGATGGCTTCCTCCGCCAACAAGCACGCCGACAAGCATGAGCACAATTACACGATGCTCCAAGCTTACGAATGGTACACCCAGGGCGAAGGCAAGCACTGGCAGTGGCTCGGCGACAACGCCAAACGATTTGCCGACATGGGCATCACGGCCGTCTGGATCCCTCCACCCACCAAGGGTGCTTCAGCTTCCAGCACAGGCTACGACATCTACGACACCTGGGATTTGGGCGAGTTTGTCCACCCCAGGGACGAGAAGGCAGGTGTCCAACCTCCCAACAGAACCAAGTACGGTACGCGAGAGCAGCTCGAAGTGGCCATGCAAGAGCTGCGTGAAAACGGCATCTCCATCTATGTTGATGCCGTCTTGAACCATCGAATGGGCGCGGACGAGCTGCAGACCTTTAAAGCTCGCATGGTCGACCAGAACGATCGCAACAAGTTTGTGTCTGATGCTTACGACATCCAGGGCTGGACCAAGTTCACTTTCCCCGGCCGAGGAGACAAGTACTCCAGCTTCAAGTGGGGCTTCGAACACTTTGCTGGAGTTGACTGGGATCAGAAGACAGAAACCGACGCAATCTTCCGAATTGAGGGAGATGGCAAACACTGGGCCACGGACGTCGACAAAGAGAACGGAAACTATGCCATGTTGATGGGTGCCGATTGCGACCACGAGCATCCAGATGTCAAGAAGGACTTGCTCGACTGGGGAGCTTGGATGATGAGGAACTTCCCGATCGCCGGTTTCCGCTTCGACGCGGTGAAGCACATCTCTCGCCAGTTCATTCACGATTTCGTCAAGCACATTCGCCAAGAGGCCCGCAAGCTGCGAGAGGAGCGAGGCGTGGAGCCTGCAGACGAGACCGAGGGACCCATCGCCTTCAGCGTCGGCGAGTTCTGGAAGGACAGTCTGGACTCGTGCCTCAAGTATCTCACCGAGTTTGGAGACGAGCAGTTCTCGCTTTTCGACGCGCCTCTCCACTACAACTTCAAGGAAGCTGGAGATGCGGCCGAGAACTACGATCTGCGCAAGATCTTTGATGGCTCTATCGTTCAAGCGCGACCCATTGATGCGGTGACGCTGGTGGAGAACCACGACACGCAGAAGGGCCAGGCTTTGGAATCGACGGTGCCTGCGCAGTTCAAGCCTCTCGCCTACGCTCTCATCCTGACGCGCGTCGACGGATACCCCTGCGTCTTCCTCGGTGACCTCGATGGATGCAATCCGACCGGCATCGAAAACGGCGAAGGAAAGGCAGAGCCGATGGCTGATCTGGAAAAGTTCATCAAGGCACGCAAGTACTACGCCTACGGTGAGCAGAAGGAGTACTGGGACCATGCCAACTGCATTGCTTGGGTCAGAACCGGCACCAAGGCCGAAGACGGCTCGGGATACGATGCCTCAGCCACCATCATCTGCAACGGCTCGGGACAGGGATCCAAGTGGGTCGAGGTCGGCAAGCGGTACGTCGGCCAAAACTTTGTCGATGTCATTGGTTGGTTCCAGGGTGAATCCAAGGTCAACGACGACGGTTGGGTCGAGGTCCACTGCCATCCTCGCTCGGCTTCCATCTGGGTGCCTGAGAACTCGAAGCACCGCGAGGTCTTCTGAGCTGCGAACGAGACATGTAGATGCGTAGACTTGCAATTCTTAGAAATGGTTTTGAAGGACATTGTCGTTTGTGAAGCGTTGACTTTCCGGAGCCAGGAAGTGTTTGGGAACCGGTACATGCAGCTCGAGTGGCAAAAGCTGCCTGGATCCTGAGGAGTCGAAAGGATAGCAAGGAGGCTGAGCGCAACGAGACTGACTCCAACATGGCGAGCGAGGATCTTGCCGAGGCTTGAACTTGGGGTCGCAACCCCGTTCTGCACACGAGGAAGCGCGGGCACGGCACGATTTGCCAAGGATGGTCTTGCGCCCTACGACATGCGCAGAAACGGCCTTTCTCGCCGGGCTTAGAGACGCTTGGAAACGGCTGTCGAGGGATACAAGAAGAAAAGACCGAGCTGTCCAGGATCCCTGCTTGCACGATGCTGCATACGTCGTTGCTAAGGATGGCGAAAAGGTCTTGGTGGACGACGACGTCTAGATGCAGATCTACAGAGACAGATCGGAATTGTGAAGGAGATGGGGGCGCCTGCAGACCATGGATGGTGAAAGCCTCGCTCTACTGTGAAGGCGTGCTTGAAAGAGTCGCCGGGCACAGATTTTTCGCAAGCTGTATGGGTGTCAAGCAAAAAAAAGCTTCAAGTGACCAGGCTCAGCGCCTGCGAAGGTAGTGGGTTCTGAGAAGACGGAGGAGGGTCGGGTGGACAGCTGGAACGGAGCTGCGTGGTCGAAACATTGCTTCCATGGCCGCGCTGTTGATACTCGGCAACTTCGCTCCCAGTCTCTTCTAACTTATGTGATAAGAAGGAGAGTCGTCCCGCAAACGTGACATAGTGCACCCAAGTCCAAGTCTGGAGCATGGAAGACGCAGTCAGATTAGACAGCTCTAGGTCATTGGGAAGCAGACCGTGACAATCATGAGCGATTGGGGCACAGAGCATTGCCTTGGGCGTAAGGAGCTTGTCAGAGATGCCGTGTGATCACAGGCGAATCTTTGGGGCGGAGCTGTCACAAGAGGCGTCGGCGTTTGCAGCATATTGCATCACGCAAGATTCTGTATAGCCAGATCTTGTCTCGATGTGTCACCAGCCATGCGCAGCGGCCCTCGGCATCCGAGAAGCTGCTCAGCATGCGCATTGATGACACCATCGTCTGAACGTAATGCGGACCCAAGTTTTGGGTTGCTACTGCACCAAGGGTCGACAAGATGATTGTTTCGCATGAAGGCAGACCTCTAGAAAAGCCATGCGGTTGAAGGAGCGGGCATTGACGGCATGAGTGAGATGCTGCTTGGTCGGTGTTCTCCGCTTTTTGAGCTGCTGTGCGTCTCTTAGGGTGAAGGATCACACGAAAGAGCAGACAGCTTAGCAAGAACGTGCGCACGGACTCGACCTCAGTGTGACCCAGCAGAGTGGTTCATATGCTTTCTCATCTGAGTTTATGCATTGTCGTGCAGAACCAGCCACCATATGGCACCAGCAAGGGTGTCCAGGGTCGTTTCATCGACGCCAGATCGTCTGCATAAGGTTTAGATGCAATCTCGCCTGACGCTCTAACTTACTCGCAGTATGGTCGGCCCCTAGCGTAAATGAAGACGCTTTCCCGAGCCGAGTTCGTAGCCAGCGGAATGGCGCAACCCGATGCCGAACGAGCGAAAGAGGACCACTGTGGCTCTCTCCCTTTGCCCTCCATGCAGAAGCCGTTGCACGGCACCACTTGGTTCGTACTGAGTGAGCGTATCTTCGGATGCTTCTCTTTCCCCGCTGCGAACTTTTGGGTGCGGGCGACGTTCCCACACCCTTATTGCTGCTGCATGAGCTAAAGCATGCTTCGGCTGGAGCTAACTTCGCAATCGCGCGGACTCGCATTGATCCAATTTAGTTTGTGCTGGACACCCGCGCACATTTCGAACGCTGCAGCTGAGACCGGCAACTTTTTAGTATCATGTGCTCGGCATGCACCAAGCCAGTTTCAATCTCCGCGCTGCATCATGTACACAAGGCAACGCAAGGTGCGCATCTCGTACATACAGTACACCTGCTTCAGCGCACACTGCACAGCCCAGCACGTTTCCTTCTTCGAGCGACTAAGAATATGGATTTCCGTTACCGATAGCAGCAGATACAAGGGAGAGAGCTTTTCAACGACTAGCAAGAGCGGATTCGAGATAATGCGATGACTGCGGGGTTGGCGACAAAACGACTGGGGACAGGGAGGAGCAGATAGAGAGAGAGAGAGAGAGAGATCCGACTAGCAAGAGACGATTACAGTACGGCGAGAGAAGCGTGTGTGCGTGCGTGTGAAGCGAAAACGCAAAACGGATTACGAGTACAGATGACGAAGAGCAATTAAGCAAGATGAGCAGCAAGCTGGAGGCCGTCGTTGGACTGGGGCATGGTGGGCGACGAGTTGGCGCTGAGGCCACCGGCGGGAGCGAGCACCTGACGAGCAGGCATGGGCTTGCTGAGCGCAATGGGGCCGCCGAGGCAGGCCTGGCCGATGGAGCCGCGCTTAGCACTCACGGACACAGCTGCTTGGGCGGCGGCAGCTGCTGCTGCAGCAGCAGCGGCGGCGGCGGCGTAAGGGTCGTGTCGAGGCTCGTTGTTCTTGTACTTGTCCGAGCCCGTAGTGAGCGAGAGGAGCTCCGATGAACGACCGACGAGGCCAGCGGGTCGGAAGTGCGTCTTGAGGTGCTGAGCAAGGTTGTCAGATCGACCAAAGAACTTGCCGCACGTCTCGACGGGGCACTGGTGCGGACGCTCCTGCGTGTGCGTGCGGTTGTGACGCTTGAGGTGCTCCATCCTCTTGAACCTCTTGCCGCAGTGGCAGACGTGCAGCTTATCCGCCGAGCTGACAATCAGAGGAGGAGGACCGGCATTGCGAACGCGACCGCGAGGCGTAGTGCGCGCCACCGAGCCAGAGACACTGCGGCTGCGGCCGTCGAGCATCGAGGTCAAGGCGCCGTCGTTGATGGGCGAGCCGAGCGAGATCATGCTGTTGCTGCGGTGGGCCGACATCTGCGGAGCGCTGTAGTAAGGGTCGAAGCCGGGCGACATCAAGTCGTTGGTGGGCGTCGAGGGGTACACGTAGCTCGGCCTGCGACCCTCGAGGGCCGAGGCGATCGACGACGACGGCGTGGACGGAAACGAGGCAAACGACGATGCCTCGGACGATGTCGACGAGCGAGAGAGGTGAGGCATGGGGCTGGAAGTTGGTGCCGAAGCCACCCTGGACATGGCCGACGAGGTCGTGCCAGCCGACGACATGTCCGGCAGGCTGCAACGGTGAGGCTGCAAGCTGGATGGACTCTGGAAGTGATCTCGGAAGGCGAGGTTGGCCTGGAAGCTGGGCTCGTGCTTGGCGAAACCGTTGATGTCCGAGAGGCTGAGCAGAGGCGGAGTGTCCTTGGTGGGCATGCCCATCTCGTGGGGAGCGTACGTGTCGGTGTGAACGTGGTGGTCGGCGCTGGTGAGCCTTCGAAGCGCCATGGCCGAGGGAGGATAGAAGGGCGAGCTGGGGTTGGAGAGATCGCCTCGGATCGAGTGATCGGGTGTCGAGCCAGGTGAGTAGGATTGGCCTGGAGTGAATACACACGGTCCAGCACCGAGCGAGGCGCGGCTGGCCATCGAATGCGGTGTGACGGGCACCTGAGCAGCGCGGAAGCCTTCGCTGAGGTCGACGACCGGCTGTCCTGCAAAAGTGCCTGTCGAGGTGGGCATGGGCGTCGTCTCTTCGGAGCCATCCGACTCGTTTATCCTTTGCGACTGGCCGAACAAGTTGGGCTGCTGCTGCTGCTGCTGCGGCTGCGGCTGCGGCTGCGGCTGCTGGTTGTGATGAGCAGAGAGCATCGAGACGTCGAATGAGTGAGCAGCTCGACGTCTGAATGCCGATGGCGGAGGCATGTCTAGGCTGAATTCGTCGTGACCGTGGGAAAGAGAGAGCAGCGCATTGTGTTGCTCGGGCTGGAATGCCGCCGCCTGTTCCGAGTAAGAGCAGGGAAGGTCGGCATTTCCAGGAGCGTCGGGTGTGCCGAGAGCGAGACCGGACAGCGAAGTCAGCGAGCCAGGCAGGTTGAGGGGCGACTCGCTCGGGGTGAAGGAGCGCGGCGAGTAAGAGCCGTAGGCGGCCGAGTGATCCGAAGCGTGTTCGAGACTGAGACACGACGAGGAAGCCGCCGAGCTGACTGAGCCTCGTCTCGCGCCATATGCAGGCTGCGCAAGGCCCGTCATCGGAAGACCACCGAAAGCTGGCATGGAATGCGAGTGCGACATGGCAATCGAGTCGGTGGGATGCTCTTCGGGAGAGAGGCTGCCAAGGAGGCCGAGCGAGTTGTGGCCAGGGTCTTGCACGTTGGCCGACAGCTGGTCAGCGGTGGTGAGTGGACCGCACATGATTGTCGATTTGCTTTAGGAAAGGAGCAAAGGATTATCCGGAGCAAGCAAGTGGAACAGTACGAGTGATGGAGCCTAGCAAAGGATGAATGATGGGAACAAGGAAGCGTTGCTGCTGACGACGACGATGAGATGCGATTAGAGCGAGCGAGCGAGCGAGCGAGAGATGAGAGCAGAGGCGGGCAGATGCTAGACTGGAACGATGAATGCAAGGCCTTTGGTACAAGGATTCTCACCAACGACCGAGCGGTGGTGGTAATGGACAACGTAAGCGGTAGCTCTTCAAGAGAAGGGTTAAGCGTAAATATGTGCTTTTTGAAAGAGCAAAGAGAGAAACTGAGCTGGTGCGGGACGGTCGCGAGAGCAGGGAAGGGAGGGAGGAAGGACGATGTCGAGGGGTAAGGGGGAAAGATGTCAAGGATTGAGACGAGTGCGAGGCCTGGTGATTTTGTATGATTCGAGCAGAGCTAGCTGGACGGACGCACGGAAGAGTGGGTACGACCGTGCAGTGGTACACAATGGGACGCGGCGACTACTGTGCAGCGAGCGTACTGTATGCTGGGGGGAGCAGGACGATGTCACGGCCAAGGGGAATGCAACGTGCTGGAGAAACAGAGCACGGCACTCACGCACTCTCCACTGCCGGTCTCTTTTTGGACAGCTGCACCTAAGGTACGGAGCCCCCAGAGAGCAGCTGGACTCAGGCACAAACGGACGCCTGCTTGTCGCCACCCGCCTGCGGAGAGCTAGAAGTCAAAAAGAGACAGCGAGATGGGGGACAGATCCTGATGATCGTGAGCTGCAGGCGGCGGCTGGACGGGAGAGGAGGCTGAGAGGAGAAGAAGAAGAAGAAGAAATGCTCTAAGAGCCAGCCTGCGTGCAAGGACAGCGGGAACTGCATCTGGCTGAACGGGAAGTAGGCGCATATGGTTCAAGGAATGGGTACCTGTACGTTATGGGTGGACCCGAGTGTGGTGGCAAATGCAGACATGCGTGGCATGAACACTATCAGGCCTCGCTTGAAGACAGGGGCCAGGAGGATGGGAAAAGAGCCAACGCCAGCAGCAGCAGCAGCAGCATGCTGATCGACGCTTGTGGGACAGCGAGCGAGCTGTCTCTCTTTTGCTATGTCACCAGCAGGCAGGGAAGGGGCCAGCGGATAAGATGCGTCTTCGGGAGACAGGCAGCAGGCAGAAGCAACTCTGGCTCGTGTTGCACTCTGCGCTCTGCATGGTGGCGTGCTGCGCTGGTGCATCACGCGTTTAAATGAAAAAAAGAAAGAAAGAAAAAGAAAAAGAACAAAAGAGGAATGAAGCGCTTAATTTCGACTGACGGGCGCTTAGACGTGTCACTTTTTTGTTTTTATTTATTCAAGTGATTTGTTGGGGGGGTTTTTTTTTTTCTTCATTTTATTTCGTTTTCGCGACGAGGCTTGGCTATGCGATACAGCTGCAGACGTCCCAAAGAGGAAGGCGGGCATTGCAACGTAAAGCTGCAAGTCGTGGGTAGCAAGCAAAACCTAGCGAGGCTCGCTCGCCTCGCCAAAGACAGTGCCAGTCGCGCGTCACCTAACTTACATAGCCTCGGTGACTAAGGGTCCGGCCGGCCTTAGGACGAGATATGGCGATTTTGAGTCCGCGTGGGTAAGCATACAGCACAATTTCAGAAGACGATTTGAAGGCAACAGCCAAAGCAAACACAGTCAGCAAGGCGTCCCGATCTCACCAAACCCTCGCTCTTTTTCAAAGTCAGAGAGCCAAGCGGACGGTTTGACATGGAGTGGCGAGAATTCGATTCTTCGCTGGTCCCGCGCTGACGTGCGGCTGGGCTTGAAATGTGGGCGCGTAACAAGGTTGAGCTGGCAACCATCTGAGACTTTTCTTCCGCCCGTTGACAGGATCGCCAGAAGAACAAAGGGGAAAAAAGAAAATGGCGAAAAGCGCTAAAATTGCCAAGCCTGGCGGAGAAATTGAGGCGCGAAAAAAAAAAAAAAAAAAAAAAAAAAAAAAAAAAAAAAAAAAAAGAAAAAGAGAAAAAAAAAAAAAAAAAAAAAAAAAAAAAAAAAAAAAAAAAAAAAGCAAGGGGCTCCAGATGGACGGTGGCCGCCTCTTGTGCGCCTCGTGTACCGTCTTGTGCAAGCCTTTGGAAAGATCGAATGGCTCAAGGAATTCATTTGTAGTGAGGGACCACAGTAACTTGGCTGCAGCCCGGCCAATGTGTGTCGTCCTACTGTATCTGCAGGTTCGGCAAACATGCAGTTGCTCATTGAGAAAACTTCAATCTGATGACAGGGAATCGGAATCGAGACGAACCAGCTAATGCACACAGAGATGAAGGTCCTGCCTTGCGAGCCAGCCTGCTGCGCGCGAACATCAAAAGCCGCGAGATCCAACTATGTATTCCGACCGAATTCATGCGAGCCGTGCGGAATGTGGCCTGCTTTTGCATCCTCGCCGCTGCATCGCCTGCTCGTCCTTTCCTTGGGACTAGTATTCTCTCGCCTCTCTTCGTCTTTTCGCCCTCAAGTTGTGAAAATGCAGAAGAGGAGAAGACATCTCGTGCTATGGTGGAGTCCGCACGTATAATCACCATACGCATGGTCTCGGCCACTGCTAAGTTAGCGCGAAAACGCTCCCTGCAGAGCGTACAACAAGATCTGCAAGAGAGAACAATGCCCTTCATCGTTAGCTCAGATGTTCCCAGCAATGTGATTCAGGTCCCAGTTGTTTGGAGCAAACCATCCCGGATGCAGCGTCAAGCAAGGGACGAAGCAGTGATTGAGTTTGGTGAATGCAGCCAAACCTTGTGATGCTTGCTTTGCACCAAGGTTCTCATCGCAAATGCACGAGCGTGTTTCCGAATTTCCTCTTTTTTTGGCGTTTGTCAATTCTTTTTAATCGATTAAAAAAAAAAAAAAAAAAAAAAAAAAAAAAAAAAAAAAAAAAAAAAAAAAAAAAAACACGGGCAATCTCTCAACGGGGATTTCGATGCGAGCTGGACGACAGCCCCACGCGTTGCTTCCTTCGGTCGCTTCTGGAGAGTCAACGTACGCCTTGCTTGCCCTTGGGCTATGTTCTCAGCGGCTCTTGCCGCGCCGCCGTGACTCGCGTACCGCTGTCGAAGCATGCGAGCCAGGATCGAAACTAAAATTCCCAGTAGCTTCGAAACCTAGAGCCAAAAAGAACATCTTCGAGGTTCGTCCAATCTGTCCATCCCAATCGGTGCCTAGATTTGACACCGGCGAGCGTAGGGATCCTGCTTGTCTCGATACCGCTCGCGGCTGCTGAGTATTGATCAGTGAGCTCGATCGATCGAAGCAAGGACCGTCGATGCTGGTGTTGGTCCGAGGTTGAAATTTCTTGAAATTTCTCGGGGTCGCTTAGCCGCGAGCGTGCCATTTCTTTCGCGACTGAGACGCACACGCTCGGGCTTGGATTCACAAAAGTGACAGCTCGACACGTCGAATTTTGGTGTTCCATTTTCGCGTCCTCTTTTCTTCATTTTTTCTCGCCTTTCTTTTTGTTTTCTCCGGGGTTTCATTTGGAGTGGGCCCCTCGACCGTCCTTATCGAGGTCGACTCGCACTAAATCCAAGTTCAATGTGCAACGCCAGGCATCTGCAAGACAACACTGAAGAGCACTCGAAGTACCGTCCTACTGATCGAAGGGGTGCTGCGATGCCAAGGTTGCTGTGACAGGTTGCATCTCGACTCGATTAGCGCAAAGACTCGCCTCGTTGGCCTGCTGCCGGCAAATTTGCTCGTCTGACCACCTCATTCGAGCTCAGACGGATCCGATGGAGAGCGGGGCTCAAGCATTGGAGCGGGGGGCGTCGGCGTGACACACAATAAGGGTATCATGTCGCTTAACTTCAAGCGAAGCGCGTCGGATGCGAAATCGCCTGCATACTGAACAACGAAGCTAATGTGTAACGTAATTGTCTTACGCTCACTTGATGATCTCCGAGGCCTGCTGCTGCTTGCTTCACTGTCCTGTCAAAGCTAGATCCGAATCGCTAGCATGGGAAGCGCGATGTCACTCTTTTTGCCCTCCTCTCGGCGTCTTTTTGCGTCTAGTCGCCTTAAAGCGAAGCGAGAGCCATCTGCTTTCGAGAGGCTCGGATGCGCCCCGCGGGTCGGCTGCGAGGGTGTTGGAGCAGCTGCAATTCCGCCTTTCATTTCATGCGGTAAAGGGACAATTGAGCAGCGCGCAGCAGAATGAAGCGGGTGTGCCTGCGTTTGTCTGCTCCGCACTTTGCCAAGGTTTTACCGTCCGCCTTGGCTACAGTACTGCACAATCGCTCCCTTTTCGTGCTCTTTAAACGCACTAGGGTGGATGAAAGGCAAGTGCTGCTATTTGATCAATGACGATCTTGATAGCTGACTTTACGAGCGACCAGAAGGCCCAGACACTTTCTGACAGTCCGAGGTGGTGCCAGACGGTGACTTTGACAAAGAAACGGAAAAACGCCGGGATTTCAAAAATAAATAAAATAATAAATAATAAAACAAAAAACAAAAAAAAGGATTTTTTTTTTCTTTCCTTTTGTTTCCTCTTTGGGCTGTCTGGGACGGCTGGACACAAAATGTGCCGGTCTCGTTATTCGGAACGATGACAGCTCACGTCAAGCTCACGTCGAAGCGCTAGGAACACAGCGGCAAGCAAAGCATAGCAAAGCATAGCAAAGCAAGAAGGTTCGCCACCCCCCCAAACTTTGGCGTGGGAACCATTCGAAAGAGAAGAAATGCGATCATCGCCCCCATATGTCTGGCATGACAATCATGCATGCTGTTTATTGGGGTACGGACAACCATCTCCGCACGCCTCCTTTTTGGTTGCGCGCTGCAAGGGGGCAGAGTGTCGGATCGCCAGCCACAAACGAGATCCACCTGCAGCATACAAATTGTATCATGGCAACGGTTCGTGACCCAAACTGACAAGGTTGCGGACAAGGATCGACGACCAGATCTCACTTCAGGCTTGACAGGTCTCACCCGAGTCTCGGCTGCCGTCGCCGGAATCCGGTCGTCTGAAGAGGCGGTCCCGTGCAATGCCAGCAACATGGCTGACTGCGCCCGCAGGCAATGAGACTCGAGATTCACAATTTTGAGAGTGATAAGGAGCAGTCAGTCACATTGGCAGTGAGGGAGAGGCGTAGAAAGTTACACACTCACTTGGGCTCCGATCCGGGCCACACATATCGTCGCCAGCCGTCACGGGACGTAAGCGAGCGTCGCGCTTGGACTTCCTCGCTTTTCCAGCACAATGGAACGAGCGACTCCAAATCACCGCTTGCTCTCCTCAACCACAAGACACCGTTTGCTGAGTCTCTCATCGGACGCCTACCTTGCTGTCTCGAACCGAAAATTTGACCGGCCCTTTCACAGTCAGGTTGACCGGCTTGGCAGGGCTGATTCACGTTGTCCGAGACCGAGCTGCGGGTTGCGACCACTCTTCCTGAAACCAGATCCGTTCCGACTTTGCTCGATTCCGTTAGGAATGAACGATGAGATGTGTCAACGATCGAACCCGCAGTCGTCCCTACCGGTCAACCTGCATGATGGACAGGAGCGCACACGACTGTGAGACATCAGGAACATGTACTTGCCAGCCGCAATGCTTCACTTCGCCAAAACCACAACGTTTGGTGTAGCGAGGATGTCTTGGCTCTCTTTCGCGCTCGAGGGCGTGGCACGGGACAGGTACATTCAGTGCAAGCCCGGCACAGCTCAAGAAAAAATGTTTGCTCTTTTTTTCTCTTTTCTTTTTTTTTTTTTTTTTTTTTTTTTTTTTTTTTTTTAAATTAATTTTTTTAAATTAAAATTTTTCAGCCCGTTCCTTTCTTTTTTTTTTTTTTGTTTGTTTTTGTTTTGTTTTTGGTGGGGTTTGGT